>AWOL01S0026611.1:153806-271412 GCA_000715115.1 Nicotiana otophora | reverse complement strand
GGGGGAGGGAAGTGGTAGAGAAAAGTTAATATCACTAACGATTCTTTAAACACCAAAATCCAAAAATGAAATAGTGATCGTTGTTTTACTATTTAAAAATAGAATATGATTGGACAAAATAATAATTACTGGATATTTAAAATTTGGCATGAGCAAGCATTAACAATACAAATCAACAAGAGAATAAAGTATTTTCTTATCCACCAATAATTAAGTCTTTGAATTAACTAACTCGCAAAATAATTCACTTTAATTCTTTTAGTAATTCATCAAAAATCATTTTTCAATTGACATAATAGGGTACACAAATTATACCCTTGAGAAGAGAATCGGCAACGGAAAAAATAAAAAAATAAGAGATCAGTTATAGTATAATATTAAGAGTCAAATTGATTAAATTGCCATTCATTAATTAATTCAACATTCTTCACTTTCTTAGCTTTTATTATATAACTCAAATACAAACTTTTAATATAATATTTATATGATTTTTAAAAAGTTTATACTAATTGAGTTGGATACACGCGCAACGTGCGTAACAGTTACGACCCCAATTTTCCACCTTAAGATGTCGTGATGACACCTAGTTTTTAAGATCAGGTAAGCCTAACACATGCTGATTAAATAATAGATTTTTAACTCAATAACTATTAGGCATGAAACAAAAGTTTCTATAATAAACCAACAATCTCAACATGATACAATATCCCAAAACCGATAGTACAAGTCATAAGCCTTTCTATGAGTAACTATAAATAATGAGTAAATCAATGTTCTGGAATAATAGGAAACAATGAAAATAAAGTACAACAGAAGGTGACATCAGGGCCTGCGAACGTCGAGCAGGTATAACTTGAAGTCTCCGGCATCACAGACATAAGTCTCAAACCAACTCGATCATAAGCACGTGGATTTGCACAACAATATGCAAAAGTGTAGCATGAGTACACCACAGCGGTACCCAGTAAGTATCAAGCCTAACCTCGGTAGAGATCTGACGAGACCAGATCAAGACACCTACCAGACATGTAAACCTGTGCGGGATATAACTCAAAGCTAACAATAGAAAGAACGTCAATGTAAGACTAATAGCAGAAGGATCACAAATTTTCAATCAATAGTAAAAATAATAGAAGCACAAATAGCAATAAAAAATAGACGGGTAATAAAGAAATGGATGACAACTCAATCAATCAAATCGTTTCTAATGCACAATTTATAACAAGAATTACCCGAGGTACCACTCCTCGTAATCTCAAATCATATATTGCAATTTTTAAATTTTACACGTATGGCAACTCTTGCCCACATTTTGTTTCCCAATCACTTTCTCACGGCAAAACCCACGTGTCACCATGTATAATGTATCCGTGACAAATGCTAATCAAAATATTCAAGAGATTTATTGATATACGATAAAGCATAATAACAACCTTCAATAAAGTAGGGAATCAAATAAGAAAATAAGTTTATTTTAGAAATCATTTGGGTAAAGAAAATAATATTTTTCAAAGAAAATAAAGTATCGGATAAGTTACAGAATTAAATGTGGATTTTATTAAATTAAAACATAATAACAATTTTTAAGTAAAGTAAAAACATCAAATAGGGTAAGGAGTTTAAGTTGAGAAATCAATTAAAGTGAAATATGACAACTATTAAGAATAGTAAAGTACCGAATGAAACAATGACTTTTAACTTAAGGGTCACATAAGGTAAGCAAGTTATTAATTCTTTTATTTACTACAGTTTCGTTACCAATAACTCAGCAGGTATGAGATAATGACTCTGGGAAGTAAATTCATCTTGAAAATCAGTTCACCAAGTAACCACGGAAGTACAGATTGACACCTTGATGTAATACAACAGTTCACGTAGGATGCATGACTTTCATAAGACATAACAACAACAACAAGTATAACACACACAATCTGTTGTGGCGCGCAACCCGATCCCACTGTATTATCACTTATCAATATCATAATCCTATCTTATTCCACCATAGTATCAATAAGCAATATCAAGTATTACGTACACAAATCGTTGAAGTGCGCAACCCGATCCCACCGTATCAGTTATCAATAAAATAATCCTCCCTTATTTCATCCGATGCAGCGTGCAACTCGATGCCACCGTATCATTTATCAATAATACAATCTTCCCTTATTTTTCTCGTTGTGGCGTGCAACCCGATCCCACCGTATTATCATTTATTAGTAGCACAATCCTCCATTATTTCACCCGTTGCGGCGTACAGTCTCATCCACAAACAATTTCAATTAACAATAATAATAACAATAACAATCCAATAACTCAATTTACAAGAATCTCTACAATCAAGGATATGCGTACACAACAATAAAAGAACCATGTAATAATCAAGGGAATGCAATAAATACTACATGAAAAATAACAGGACAAGTAAAGCACGTGACCAATAAGATGTGCAAGCAAAACAGTTAAGGCAAGTAGCAAATAAGCACTGAGCCATGGAAGGGACTCAACAATTAAGAGGTAACAAGACAATTAGGAAGACAATAACTTCAACTAAAAAATAAAAGGGCAAAATAACAAGTAAGAGGCAGAACATGTGCTAACAACATCAAATAGAGCATGTAAGAGTTGATTAACAATGAGAGATATAACATGTCATGACAATTCAATTAAAGGCATAAAAAGAATCTATATAACCTAAACCGGTCAAATACTACATATAGACCGTGTAACCACTCGTCATCTTGCGTACACAGCTTTCACATAACACAAATAGCATAATCAACCCGAATCCTAAGGGGTAGTTTTCTCCATATAAAGTTAGACAAGATACTTACTGTAATGACCCGACCGGTTATTTTTCTTTCCATATCCCTATTATACTAATTAAGACTCCCCGTATGTACTTTTACTATTTTATAACTTGCGAGGATGGTTAGTTCGGGTTTGGAAGGGTTCGGGTTGAAATCGGAACACTTAATTCCTTAATATTGGCTCAAATTGGTTAAGTTTGACTTGAATCAACATTTTGAGTAAACGATTTCAGAACCGGGATTTAATGGTCCCAATAGGTTCGTATGATAATTTTGGACTTGGGCGTGTGTTCGGATCAGGTTTCGGATGACCCGGGAGCGTTTCAGCGCTAAATATGGAAAGTTGGCGCATTTAAGGATTACCAGTTCTTTAAATTTGGTTTGAAGTAGGATTTGGTGTTATCTAGGTTTTATTGGGATTCCGAGACTGGAAATAGTTCCGTATGGTGATTTGTGATTTGCGCACAAAATTTGGTGTCATTCCGAGTAGCTTAAGTATGATTTAGCGTGTTCAGAGTAAGTTGGAAGAACTTGAAGTTCATAAGTTGATTTGATTTGGTTATGGGATATGATTCTTAGTTTTGATGTTGCTTTTCGTGTTTCGAGAGTTTGAGAAGGTCCGTATTATGTTTACAAACTTGTTGGCATGCTCGGGCGGGGTTCCGGGGGCCTCAGGTGAAATTCGGATCGAAAATGGATTCGAACTTTGAAATTGGGGAGTGTTGTTGCTACTGAATCTTGTGTCTTCACACCTGTGAAGAGAATGGCCGTAGGTGCGGTCACGCAGGTGCGAGTCCTGTGGAGATTTCATGGGAGCGTAGGTGCGAGGAACATTCTGCACCTGCGATGCCGTAAATGCGGAGCGTGGGTTGCTGATGCGGAAATGGCCAAGGTGGCATGGGGGCGCAGAAGCGAACTTGGTCTGCAGGCGCGTGCGCATAGGATTAGAGAAAAATCGGCAGAAGCAGACAAAAAAACTTCATTTGAAAAAGCGAAGGAAGGCAGCCTGGGCCAGGACCGTACCTGCGATGGATTTTCCGCAGGTGCGACCCAAGGTCCGCAGAAACAAAATTTCTTGAGGCAGTGAGGGCTTTTAATGTCGGTACTTAGGTTATTTTGGTTCATTTCTTTCACTTCTTGGATGATTTTAGAGCTCTTGAAGACGGGGTTTCACCTAGCACTTTGAACCAAGTAATTTCTATACAAGATGAGTTTAATATATGCCTTTTGGGTAGATTCTTAACATATAAATTATAGAAATTGTGAGTTTAGTTGAAAAATCTATGTTTTGATAAAAATGAGATTTAACCACGAAAATAATTATGGAATTGGGTAGAAATTATATATTTGAGTTCGTGAGGTTATGGGTTATCCTCGAAAAGTTTCAGAATCCGGGCACGTGGGCTCGAGGGTGAATTTTAGGGATCTTCTAATTTGGGTTGAGTAATTTCTCAAATGGATAAATTATGAACTTGTGAGTGTGTATTGATTAATTTATATAACATTGGCTAGTTTCGGATTGATTGGCACCAAGTCGAGGTTTTAGAGCGGATTTATGGACCGGAAGTGAGCTTGAGAACGAGGTAAGAGGGAACTCATCCCCTTAGGTGTACCTTTGTTGTGTATTACTTGTATGGGGAGCTACGTACGCACGAGGTGACGATAGTCCATGCGTAGCTATATTCCATGCTTTAATTGTACTACTGTGTTTATTATACATATTAATTGTCTTGAATAAAGCTTAGACTAGGGATTTTAAAGTTGCAAATTTTCAATTTAGATTTCTTAGTTTTGGGAAGAATTGAGGAAATACATAATAACTCTGAGAAACCCATGTCCTCTCACATCGCAAGTACTTCCGTGAGTGAGGTAAACTTCTATACTCTAATGGGAGCGGACCGTTCGCCTCAATAATGTAATAGATGCATCTATGGTTCGTGCCGTTCGACCCTCGACTGTGCACATAATATGTTGGATGGGGCCGTATGACCTCGGCATAAATCGTGCGTGATAATACTCGAAGCCCGATTTTACTTGATATTATTTTATGTCTTGAGAGGTTATAATTTAGTTAATGGCCTGAAATTGTTGGAGTTAGCATGTGTCAAATGGATACTTTTAAATTGACTATTAGTTAAAGAACCATTTATTTGTTCCTGGTTATTGTGTTATTATTATTATTATTATTATTATTCTTGTACTCCATGCCTATTTAGATTTTCTGTATTTTATTATTGGCCTGTAGTAAGTGTCGATGTCGACCCCTCGTCACTACTTCTTCGAGGTTAGACTGGATACTTACGGGGTACATGTTGTTTATGTATTCACGCTACATTTCTGCACTAATTGTGCAGGATCTTAGGCAGGTGCATCTGGTGTCCATTCAGGCGAACACCCCCGTTATCCTGAGGCATAGTGGTGAGCTGCTCTCTGAGTCTGTTCTGCAGTACCCGCAGTCTCTCTTTTGTATTTACTTGCTGTCTATCCTATTTCGGACAGTACCATAGGTGTTTTGTATATTCTACTAGTTGCTCATATACTTGTGACACTGGGTCTTGGGAACATGCTAGTAGACACTTTATGGCTTTTGAATATATATTTCATCATATTTGCTCTTTTATTAGTTTACACTTTACTTTATTAAAATTTTCACTTTTTATTTACTTAATAAATAAAAATCAACAACTTTGAAATTATTAAAAAGAATAAATACATGGCTAGTTCACCATTGGCTTGTCTAGCGATGATGTTGGGCGCCATCACGACCTATAGGAAGAATTGGGTCGTGACACTTACATCAAAGAAGCCGAATCAATACTCTAAAATGACTCTCTCATAGGAAACACCCTCCGGACGGCTCAAGTCCCAATCCATATAGTGAAAATTCTCTCCAAAATCGCGCAAATTCGAGCTCCAAAACTATGTGAGAAACATTGACTAAATTCTGGAATAAGAAAGAAATGCAGCAGTTATTATAGCTCGAATCAGATCCAAGATGACCCCAAAACTCATATTTGATAAGCTCAACATAATCCGTGCTAGATTACACCCAAGATAGCCTTTTGAATCACCCATTTTAGCTTTAAAGTGAGGGAGATACGATGTTTTGAAGTTTTAAAGGAAATCTGAAATTTAAGAGACAAAACTGACATTTTTGTAATTATTTTACACTAGAAAATCAGCAACAAAAGAAGTTTTGTTTTTACACCCAAAACTCATTCGGAACCTCCCGTACACAAACCATATATGTATTTCGATTATAAAACACTCTACGAACATGGTCGCACACGCAAAACACCGAAAAGAGGTCATCTTGAAAAAATATTGACCATGGTCAAACTCCAAATCCTTAACTTAACTAGTTTCTCAACTAACGATCTAAAACACACCCGAGCCCCTCGGGACCCAATTCAATCATACCAACAAGTCCTAAAACACGATTCAAACTTATTCGAAGCTTCAAATCACTTCAAACAACATAAAAACCATGAATCGCACCTCAAATCAAACTTAATAAACTTTTGAACTTTCAACTTCCAAAACCTATGCCGAACCATATCAAATCAACTCGGAATGAACTCAAATTTTGCACACAAATTTCAAATGACATGACGAATCTATTTCAACTCTAGGAACCAAAATCCGAACCTGATATCACCAAATTCAATTTTCGGTCAAACTTATAAACATTCTAAAACTCTAAGTTGCCAACTTTCGCCAATTAATGCTAGAACCTTCAAGAAACATCCAAATGCAAATCCGGGCATATGCTCAAGCCCAAAATCATCATCCAGACCTAACGGAACCATCAAAACTCCGATACATGAACAAATACATAATATTCAAACTTGACCAACTCTTCCAACTTAAAGCTTTCGAGTTGAGAATTATTCTTCCAAATCAACTTCGGATCACCTGAAATCCAAAACCGATGATTCATAATACATCATACGACGCTACTCATGCCGTCAAACCACTGAGCAAAGTGTAAATACTCAAAACGACTGGTCGGGTCGTTATAGTAACCTAAGACTAGGTATATTAAAAACACGAATGCCCTTAACGAAATGTTGTTCGCCTTTTTCCCCCTTTAACAATAGTGTTCACACTAAACAAAATAGTCATATTATTAGTTTCCTAATATTTAAGAATTTAAAATCAATTGAAACTTTATCCATTATAGTAGGAAATCCCAATATTTATGACATTGAAATCAACAAGAATTTTCCTTTTATAATTCAAAATCCTAATACTTAGGACCAAATATATGAATTTAATTTTGAATTTTTTTGAAATATTTTTGTAATGACCCGACCAGTCGTTTTTAGCTCTAGCGCATTATTTAGTGGTTTGAGGCCTTAAATACCTTCACTTCATCTATTATGACTTATATAGGTGGTCGGAAGTGAATTTCATGAAGTTCAAAGTTGTTTCGGAAGAAACATTCTCAATTCATAAGCTTTAAGTGTGAAGAGTTGACCAAGGGTTTGAATTTTGAGTAAATGACCTCAAAATCAGGATTTGAAGGTTCCAATAGGTTCTTATGATGATTTCAAACTTGGACGTATGTTCTGGTTGTCGGGAGTATTTTGGCGCTTATTATGGAATGTTTTCATTTTAAAAGTTTAAGGATTTCTTAAGTTTGATTTAAAGTGAATTTTATTATTATAAATGTCCATTTGGGGTTTCGAGCGTTGGAATAGGTTCGTATCTTGATTTTTGTCTTGCACACAAAATTTGGCATCATTCCAGGATGTTTAAGTTTAATTCGGACGCATTCGGCAAAGTTTAAAAGTTTAAAGAAAAGCTTCAATCGTCGATTCATTGTTTTGATGTTATTTGGCGTGATTTGAGGCTTTAGCTAATTTCATATCATATTTTAGGATGCGTTGGTATGGTTGGTTGGGGCACCGAGGGGCCCGGGTGCGAATCATATTGGAATCAGATCGAATTTTTGACTTACAGAATTTCTGAAGCTTAAGTCTTCTAGTGTAATTGTACATGCGAGACTTTGGCCACAGGTGGAGATCGATGGTGTGGGTCGGTGGTCGAAGAAGCACAGGTTGACTCGAGCTAGGAAAGGCCATAGATGTGAGAAAAATTCCGCATCTGCGAGCCCGCAAATGCAAAGAATATTTCGCAGAAGCGGAAATGAACTAGACAGGCTGGAGTCGCAGAAGCAGAAGGGCTCCGCAGGGGCGAGTGTGCAGGAATGAGGTTTTGACCGCAGGAGCAGAATTGGTTAGCAAAAGCGAATTTTCCTGGTCTTAGAGGGAACCACACCTGCGATGGAATTTTCCGCATATGCGGAGTCGCGGGTGCGAAATATTGCTGGGTAGAGGGGGTTTTTTAAATCGAGACTTAACTATCATTTCTTTCATTTTTCACTTGGATGTCCGAATTTGGGGGCAAATTTGAGGGGTTATTCATCAATCAACGCGAGGTAAGTGATTCCCACTTATTACAAGTTAAATACATGAGTTATATAAGGTTTTATACATGAAACATTATTGAAAATTATTATAATATAATTAATTATGTGAGACCAAGGGTTGACTTTGTTGAATTTTCGAGTGGAGTTGAAAATTATTATAATATAATTAATTATGATGTTGGGGCATATTTGTATTGGTTTTCATGATTGTTTGACTAGTTTCGGATTGATGAGCATTTGGTTTGAGGTGTTAGAGAGGCGTTGGAGCTGGTTATGGAATTTCGGAGCGAGGTAAGTCTCCTGTCTAAGATTGTGAGGGGGAATTTACCCCGTAAGTGTTATATCTCTTATGTGCTATATGTTGTGGGAGCTACACACATATAAGGTGACTAGTGTCCGTGCGTATGCTAGGATTCTTGATTTTGTCCGGGTAGACTTAGGTGCACGCCATGTTTAACTTTGCCTATTGAATTCCTTTATTTTGCGTTACGACCTGAGACTAGGCTTGCGAAGAGTGATACACTCACTATTGTAGAGATTTGACGAGCTACTTGATTAGCTGCAGAATAATTGTGCTTCCCTTATGAATTTCCCCGGCATTGTGCGTTTGTCATAGAAAAGCTTCCTTAAATTTCATAACTCACATGTATATTTGTGAGTGGAGTCAAGGACTCGTTAAAGCTTCTTATTCTAATGGGATCAGGTGCCGTTAGCCTCGGCGGTATCATATTCTTATGAGATCAGGCTGTTCACCTCGGTAGTATCATATTCTTATGGGATTGGGCCGTTCGCCTAGGCAATATCATATTCTTATGGGATTGAGCCGTTCGCCTCGGTAGTATCATGTATCATACTATTATAGGATCGGGCCATTCGCCTCGTCAACTTCATGAAACACTCTTATGGGATCGGGCCGTTCGCTTCGGCAGAATTGTACGTAATATTTGACAAGAAGCCAACATATCCATGAGTTTTCCTGATTGACTTGTGACGACCTATCTGGTGGGGACAATATTTTGCATATACTCTGGTTGAGGAGGTATCCGAAAATTGAGAATTTGTTTTTACTGTTCAGAGGAGGATCGTACCACGTACCTATATTTATTTACACCGTTTATTTATCATAGCTCATACTTGCTTACTTTCTACTGTATTTGATTTATTTGACCACTAGTAAGTGTCGATGTCGACCCCTCGTCGGTACTTCTCGGGGGTTAGGATATGTACTTACTGGGTACGCATTGATTAACATACTCATGCTACGCTTCTGCACTTATGTTTTTGGTATATATTTCTAGTGGTCTTTTGGGCACAAAGGCGACACTATATTGCGGGCACTTTACGGTGAGATGCATTCCATGTTACGATCCGTAGCATACATAGTCTCCATCAGAATTTATTACATTTTTTGTCTAACTTGTATTCCAGAAATGTATTGTTATTGTACCTTCTAGTAGTTGCTCATGCACTTATGACACCTGAATTTGGGGGTGTTCTAGAATTGTTTTATGGATTATTTTACATTGATACTCTTTTACTTATTATTTTGATTAAACTGTACATAACTATGACTTATTTTAATGTACCGACCTCTCTGTCTAAATTAGATTCGTGATTTTAAAAATAATACAATTAATAATTAAGTTGGTAGCTCACTATTGGCTTGTCTAACGGCGACGTTGGGCGCCATCATGACTTATAGTGTATTTTGGGTCATGACAACTTGGTATCAGAGAGATTCACTTAGGTCTCACGATTCATGAGAATGTCTAATAGAGTCTTGCGGATCGGTACAGAGACGTCTGTACTACTCTTTCGAGAGGCTATGAGGTTGTTAGGAGCACTTCCCTTCTTGATTCCTCGTCTTGCGATTTGATTCCATTAAGGAAACACAGGACCGATATATCCGATCCACAATAATAGAATCACCCACAGGAGTGAACACATAAACAGGAGTAGCCAGGGACTCATGAGGAATATCCAGAAAATAAGCAAACAGATATGACGCATATGAATAGGTATACCCTGGATCAAATAGTACTGAAGCATCCCTACCGCAGACAGAAATAATACTTGTGATCACGGCACTGAGACCACTGCATCTGGTCTGGCCGGAAAAGCATAGAATCTGGCTAGAGCTCTACCTGGATGGCCCCCGCCTACCTAACCTCCACATCTGGGACGGCCCCTACACACCTGCCCTCTACCTCTGGGCTGCCAGAAGGCTTGTGCGGCCACTAGTGCTATAATCATGGGTTGCTGACCCTGCTGCACTGCCTTGCCCCGAAGTCTGGGGTAATGTCTCTTCATGTGACTTGGATTCCCACACTTATAACAACCTCTCAAAGAGGTGGAGTACTGCCCTGAAGTCTGACCCTGATGGCCTGAATACCCACAGAAAGAACCCCGAAGAGCGGGTGGGCGGTATGAACTTTCTGGAATGGCACTGCTATAGGCATTGCAAGAACCCTGATGACCGGAGTACCCACTGGAAGAACCATGGATAACTGGCAGGCGGTAAGAACTCTCCCGCATAGTACTGAAATAGGGTCGCGCCATAATATCCCGAAGAGGTGGTGGTGCTGAATATGGGGGCTTGCTAGGCTTACCACTCCCAAAATGATGTCTTCCCCCAACTGGGGCACCACTGAACTCTCCAGAAAAATGGGACCTCTTTTCCCATTGCATCTGCTCTCTACCACTCTGACGGTAACCCTCAATCATCCGAGCAATCTCCACTACCAACTGAGAAGAAGTCCCCAATCTCATCCTTTCGAGCCATACTAGCCTGAATATTAGAGTACAACCTCACAACAAGCCTCCGCACCCTCTCTGAGTCGGTAGGAAGTATCATAAGTGCACGGCGAAACAACTCAGAGAATCTCTCGTCAAAGTCGGTTACTGACATCTGACCCTGCTCGAGCTGCTCAAATTGACACCGCAACTCTTCCCTTTGGGCGGGTGGAATATGCCTGTTCAAGAATAGGCGGGTGGACTGGTTCTAAGTCATAGGAGGAAAACCTGCTGGTTTGCCAAGGAGATAGGACTTCCACCACCTACGTGCTCTGCCTTCCAACAAGAAGGTAGTGAAATCCACCCCGTGAGACTCCAATATGCACATGCTGTGCAGTCTGTCCATGCACCTATCAATGAAGTCCCGGGGATCCTTATGTCGCTCACCCCCAAAGACCGAAGGGTGAAGCCTGGTCCATCTATCCAATAGCTTCTGTGGCTCGTCGGTCACAACAAGTCTGGGCTCAGGTACAACTACTGCAATTGGCTGGGCTCCGCCCGTAGGTAGTCTGTCCGGGGTCTAATATACTGTAGCTGCATGCTCAGGAGCCTGATCGGTAGGGGTCTGTGCTCCCCCTACCGCCTGAGAAGTGGCTGGGTCTACTGGAAATAAACTAGCATGTGTCATAGAATCCATGAACCGCAGCATACGACCCATGACCACCTGAAAGCCCAGTGTTGACATGCAATCAACCGAGGTTGGATCTGCTGCGGGCACCTTGCCCTACTCCTCATTAATGAGATCCTCTACTGGATCGGCTGGTGGTTCAACTGGGGCAACTTTGGGATGTCCTCATCCCCTTTAGCAATAGGGGGAGCAACTCCACCAGGGTCCGGAACATCTGCCGCACGCATTCTCACCATCTGTGAGAGAGTAACAGAAGAAACTTAGCACACCATCAACTACACGATAAAAGATAAATAGAGAGTAGTTTCCTAACACCCTTTAGCCTCTCGAAGATAAGCACGGACGTCTCCGCACCGATCCGCAAGACTCTATTATGCCTTCCCATAACTTGTGAGACCTACGTGAACCTAGTGCTTTGATACCATATTGTCACTACCCAATTCCATTTTAGGACGTGATGGCGCCCAGCACCACTGCTAGACAAGCAAACAGTGAACAATCTATTGATTTACCATTTAAATAAGTTCTTCCAAGTAAATAACTTTCCTAATTTAATAGATTTAGTAAGAAACATATTCAAATTAAATAAAACAAAAGCAGCTAAATGTGTTTATGACCATAAAAATAAAACCAAAATCAAAAGTCTTTTAGTGTGTGTCAACATCTGGTGTCACACGTATGTGGGCTACTAGTAGAATATACAAAAGATTTCTACTCTACTGTCTGTAATAGAATAGATAGAAAATAATCAAAAGAGAGACTCCGGCTACTACTGAACGGCTCGGAAGAGCAGCTCACCGTGTAGTCTCGAACCAGAAGTCAAGCGTGTGCGCCAAGCTGATAACAAGATGCACCTGCCTCTGATCCTGCACATCAAGTGCAGAAGTGTAGCTTGGGTACATAAACAACATGTACCCAGTAAGCATCTAGTCTAACCTCAAAGAAGTAGTAACGAGGGGTCCACTTTGAGACTTACTATGGGCCAAAAATATAATAATATGATGTTCTAGTTAAACATGATATATAAATGATAATAGAACTCAGACCAGGAAAATAAGTAAATAATCCTTTCATTTCAAGTAAGAACCAAGTCATTTCTCTCATCGAAAGCTTTCATCTTTCAAGTCGATGAAACAATATTAAATATAAAAAAGGGGGTTCCAATATGTTTACGCACGAATAACGCCGAGGACATACGGCCCAATTCAAATATACATATAAATATATTCTGCACTGTCGAGGGCCGAACGGTCCGAACCATAGATACATCATTTAACCTGCCGAGGCGAACGACCTGCTCCCATAAGAGTAGTGAAAATTTACCTCGCTCGCGGAATATACTTGCGAAGCGGTTGAACATAGATTTTTTTTAAGTTATCATAATGTCTCTCAATTCATTTCGAAATAATAAATCAACCACGAACCTTTAAAATAGTGAAATCTTCAGCCTTCACTTTAATCCAAACAATTAGTAAGAATAAACAAGCAACGGTATCAACAAAACATGGTGTGAACCTAAATCTATCTGGATATAAGTATGAATAGTAGCTACGCACGGATTTTAGTCACTTCGTGCGTACATAGCCCCCACAAATAGAAGTACATATTGATTAAGTTTACCTATGGGGTTAATTCTCTCTTACAAGGTTAGAAAAGAGACTTACCTCGTCTCAAGGCCTACTTCCCGGTCCAAGAATGTGCTCACACCCTCAATTCGGTGTCGAATCAACCCAAAACTAATCAAATAGTATATAAACTAATCAATACATGCTCAAAGGTTCGTATTCCAACTATTAAAGAGGTTACCCAACCCTAAATGTAAGATTCTTAAAATTCACCCCAGGCCCACATGCCAAGATTCCGGAAATGTTCGAACAAAGTTGTTACCCATAACCTCATGAACCTAAATATATGATTTTTACTAGATTCCATAACGAATTTCAATTTTTATGAAAAACCTAGGTTTTCACCTAAACCCATGATTTCCACTAATTTACATGTTATAATTTACTCATAAGCTATGTATTTGACTCATATTTTGTAGGAATTACTTACATCAAAGTGCTAAGTAAAAACCCCTCTCAATATGCCCAAATATTGCCCAAAGTGTGTGAGAAATGGGTTGAAAATGGTTTAAGTCCTGTATTAAATGAACCCTTTCTGCCTAGCGGTCTTCATATCTGCGGTGCCAGGTCCGCTTCTGCGGAGGTCTTCAAGCCCTGGGTGGAAAGCTTCTGCGGACGAAAACCCGCTTCTGCGGCAAGCGTGCCGCATCTGTGACTTGGCCCGCCCAAACTTCCACATCTGCGGTCCCTGGACAAATGACCATAGCCGCTTCTGCGACCAAACGCGCGTACCTTCGGGCTCGCACATGCGGCTGACCAAGCGCAGGTGCGATTACACCAGCAGCTAAGAGCTTCAGCTGTTGCTCCCAAGTTCCAACTTGGTCCGAGCCTCGACCGATCGATACCTGGGACCCCTGAGGTCCCTCCCAAACATTCCGACAAGATTGAAATCATAAAACGGACTCGCTTGAACTCTCGGAGCGCCCAAAACAACATTAAATCTAAGAATCACACCCCAAACCAATTTGATCAAAAGTATGAACTTTAAGTTCTTCAATTTACTCCCAAAATGCCGAAACATACTTAAACTACTTGGATTGACACCAAATTTTGTGTGCAAGTCTTAAATGACATTATGGAACTATTTCCATCTCAGAATTCCATTCAAACCTTGATATCACCAAAACCTATTCTAAACCAAAGTAAGGAACTTCAAGAACCTTCAAGGAACCAATTTTCAATATTAGGTGCCGAAACGCCTCGGGTTCATCCGAAAACCGATCCGAGCATACGCCCAAGTCCGAAATCATCATACGAACCTATTGGAATCGTCAAATCCCGATTTCGATGTCGTTTACTAAAAATGATGACCGAAGTCAAACTTAGCCTTTTAATGCCAACTTAAAGAACCAAGTGTTCCGATTACAACCCGAACCCTTCCAAATCTCGAACTAACCATCCCCGTAAGTCATAAAATAGTAAAAGCACATATATGGATTCTTGTTTAGTGTAACGGGGTTCTAAAAAGCAAAACGACCAGTTGGGTCGTTACAGAATAAATTCTATGAAGTCGTAAATTAAAGAATCATTTTATTATGTGAATGTGTTCCACATGTTAGAGAAGTTGAGCTGAGGCTCTTAATAAAGATCATGCTTAGGATATGTGCTGATATTTTTAGGACCCATGGGGTCGTGTTACTGTTAAATTAAACATTTTAAAAGGTTGTACATTTTATACTCAGTCATATTCATCCATTGTGAGGAAATTTATGGATCGAGCTGCGCGCCGCAGCATGCCATATTGGCTTTATACATATTATTATTATATGGATCAAGTTGCGCGTCGTAGCAGGCCTTATAGGCTTTATTATTATTATTATTATTATGGGATAGGACTGCACGCCACAGTAGGCCATATCAGCTTTATATAGCACTTGGACTGAAGGAGTCCCTTCGGAGTCTGTACACACCCCTAGTGAGCGTAGATGATTATATATTCGGGATGGACTTTCCAGGGCATGGACTTTCCTTACTTATTTATGTTGTGATGCATTTTCCCTAGACATGGATATTGTCTGTAACATTTATATTTGGGGATAAATTACCCCAGGGCTGGATTGGCCTTATACGGTACTGAATGACTGACAATCAGTCGATGTGTGTGTGTGTGTGTGTGTATATATATACGGGATGGAATATCCCTGGGCTGTATTGGCCATAAACAGTACCGAGTGACTGAATGATTTGTGACCAGTATTTACATGAGGTCTTTCTACTGAGATGTCATATTTCGCATATCATGCAGTATTTATCTATTTCACTTGTACTGAGTTTAGCTGTTGAACTTGAAAGCATGCCTATATTTTTGTACCATTATTTATACCAAACTATACCTGCAGATCTCGTCACTACTTTCAGCCCAGAGGTTAGTCTTGTTACTTATTGAGTTGGTTGTACTCATATTATACTCTGCACCTCGTATGCAGATTCAGGTGCTCCCGGATACGACGACTACTAGATTTTAGAGTTATTTCTGCTGCTTGACGTCCGCAGACTTGATTCCCTTCCTGTTTAGTTATTGTACTGTTCTATATTTTCAGAAAGTGATTTTATCAGTCAAACTTTGTCTTCATTTAGATACTCATGTACTTAGTAACACCGAGTTTTGGGAGTGATTATATTTGTATTGTGAGACATCTTCCGTTGAATTTAAATATTATTTTTTCAAACTTAAAATGGTATGGTGGTTTATTGAGATTGTCTGCTTTCCTAGTATTGAGATAGGCACCATCACAACAGGTGAGATTTTGGGTCGTGACAAAGGAAAAACTAGAACTGGAACTGTGGTCAAGGTAGTCTTGAGATTCTGTAAGCTCTCCTCATACTCATCCGACCACCTGAAAGTAGCACCATTCTGAGTCAATTTGGTTCGGGGTCAGTTTGGTCAAAGGCGATGCAATAGACGAGAATCCCTCCACGAAGCGATGATAATAACCAACTAAGCCGAGAAAGCTATGTATCTCCGTAGGTGAGGATGGACCGGGCCAACTCTGAACCGCCCCTATCTTCTTTGGATCGACTTGAATCCTCTCACGGGACACCACGTGCCCCAAGAACGCCACTGAACTAAGCTAGAACTCACACTTAGGAAAATTTGGCATAAAGATTCTCCTCTCTTAACTGCTGCAACATAATCCTCAAATGCTAGGCATGCTGCTCCTGGCTATGAGAGTACGCTAGTATATCATCAATGAATACTATGACAAACAAGTTGAGATAAGGCTGAAATACATCGTTCATCAGATGCATGAATGCTTCTGGGGCGTTAGTCAGCCCAAAAGACATTACAAGGAACTTATAATGACCATAACGGGTCCTGAATGCAGTCTTTAGAATATTCGAGTCCAGAATCTTCAACTGGTGATACCTAGACCTCAAATCAATCTTAGAGAACACCCTCAATCCCTGAAGATGGTCAAATCGATCATCAATACGCGGCAAAGGATACTTGTTCTTTATTGTAAATTTGTTCAACTGCTTATAGTCGATGTACATTCGTATAGTACCATCCTTCTTCTTCACAAATAGAACCGGTGCACCCCAAGGCGACACACTAGGCCTAATAAACCTATTTAACAAAGAGTTCCTGAAGCTGCTATTTCAATTCCTTCAACTCAGCCGGTGACATACGATACGAAAGAATATAAATGGACTGAGTTCTCGGTACCAAGTCAATATCCCCGTCGGGCGGCATGCCTAGCAGATCTACAGGAAACACATCCGGCGCACCACCAGAACAGAATCAATAGTAGGAGTATCAGCACCAACATCCCTCACTAAGGCCAAATAAGATAAACAACCCTTCCCAACCATCCGTTGGACCTTCAAATATGAAATCACTATGTTGGGAACATAATATAGAGAACCTCTCCACTCGATCCTTGGCAACACCGGCATCGCCAATGTCACGGCCTTAGCGTAACAATCCAGCATAGCATGACATGGAGACAACCGATCCATACCCAAGATCACGTCAAAATCAACCATACTAAGCAATAAGAGATCAACTCTAGTCTCCAATCCCCTAATAGTCACGACACATGATCGATATACACAGTCAACAATAACAGTATCGCCCACTGGCATAGATATATGAAAATATGAGGCTAAGGACTCACGGGACATATCCAGATAACGAATAAAATATGATGATATATACATATAAGTGGAACCAAGGTCAAATAATAAAAAAGCATCCATGTGACATACTAAAACAATACATCTGATGCAACAACATCTGGCCTGGAAGGAATAGCATAGAATCGGGCCTGACCGCCACCTGATCGGCCTCCCCCTCTAGGGCGACCTCTAACTACCTGGGGCCCACCTCAAGTTGGCGGGGCGGGTAATAAAGTAACTGGTACTGAAGTCGCGGGCCTGACCGCCACCTGATCGGCCTTCCCCTTTAGGGCGACCTCTAACTACCTGGGGCCCACCTCAAGTTGGCTGGGCGGGTGATGAAGTAACTGGTACTGAAGTCGTGGCCTGACTCCTCTGCTGAACTGGACCTCCCGAGATACGGGGACACTGTCTCCATATATTCTCAAACTCCCCGCACTCAAAGAAACTCCTCGGTAATGGTGGTGGTGACTGAATCGGGCCCCGAGTACAAGAGTAACTGCTAGAATGACCTGGGATAGATGAACCCTGAACTGATGAAGCATGGGATGAAGTCTGAGCTGGAAGGGCACTGAGAGATGACTGACCGTGATGAGAATTATATGAACCATGGCTGGATGGTGCACCACGATGAGCTGGACGAGCCATCTGGGCATGCCTGTAAAGACGACTCTTTCAACAATCTTCTAAGTCTCATTTTCGATCCTTTGACAAGAGTGGGTTGCTTTAGTGGTAAGCACCCTCCACTTCCAACCAAGAGGTTGTGAGTTCGAGTCACCCCAAGATCAAGGTGGGGAGTTCTTGGAGGGGGGGAGCCGAGGGTCTATCGGAAACAGCCTCTCTACCACAGGGTAGAGGTAAGGTCTGCGTACACACTACCCTCCTCAGACCCCCACTAGTGGGATTATACTGGATTGTTGTAAAACACGATATGAACATAGTCAAGCCTTCATATAACATCAAACAACATCAAAAACACAAATTGCACCCCAAATTCAAGCCTAATGAAAACTAAGAAATTCCAACTTCTACAAACGATGCCAAAATCTATCAAATCACGTCTGATTGATCTCAACTTTTACACACAAGTTACAAATGATACGACATACCTACTCCAACTATCGGAACCCCATTCCGAGTCAGGTATCCACAAAGTCCACTCTAAGTCAAACTTCTAAATTTCTAACTTTCACCATTTCAAGCCTAATTCATCTACGGACCTCCAATTCACAATCCAGACACACTTCTTAGACCAAAATCACCCAATGGAGCTAACAAAACTATCAAAACTCCATTTCGGATTCGTCTACATATAAGTCAACATTCGGTCAACCTTTCGGACACGCTTCTAGGTCCAAATTTACCTTACGGAGCTATTGGAATCGTCAAAACTTCATTCCGGATTAGTTTACACATAAGTCGACATCCGATCACCATTTCAACATAAGCTTTAAACCTTGGAACTAAGTGCTCCAATTTATCCCAAAACTTCACCGGACCCGAACCAATCATCTCGGCGAGTCACATAACAACCGTAAAGCATAAATTGAATAGTAAATGGGGGAACGGGGTTGTAATTCTCAAAACGACCGTCCAGGTCGTTACATTCCCCCCACTTAAACATACGTTCGTCCTCGAACGTGCCAAAAGTTGTTTCCAAGCCATCTCATCACTATTCCATCTTACCATGCATATACCGAGGGGTGATGTCACGCCCCGAACCTGGGGGCGAGACTGGCACTCGGTGCCTCACCTAACCTAGCTTACCAATTTGCGACTAAGGGACTCTGAACATATAATGTCATAATCTGGCCATAGGGCCACAATGCAAAATAATTTGCGAAGAAAAATATAAAACTGAACGGCAACTAGCGCTGACTAAACATCAATATAAAGCTGGGCCGACAAAGCCGTCATAACTACTGCAGCTGAAAACCAACAAAATATACATACTAGGCCTACAAGCCCAACATACTGCACTAACTGACAGGATATGTCTATAAGCCTCTACTGATGGATGTATTATGATCGGAACAGGGGCCTGACTTACCCATAACATATATACATACATACAGAAGATGTATAGGAAACCCTAGACCCGGCAACTCTGAAGGACGTAGAGCTTACTGATCAGGCTAAACTCGAGAAACACCTACTGAGGAGGTCTACCCGTCTGTCTATCTGAACCTGCACGCATGAAATGCAGCGTCCCCAGAAAAGGAAATTCAAAACGAAATATTGTACGAAGTATGTAGGGCAACAATATAACTGAAAGCTGAACTGCTAATATAATAACTGAAAGTAACTGGGAATCAAAGATGATCTTAAGATATACTTATCTGATGAAACTAACTCAACTCTTTCAATATAGTAAGTAAAATAAATGTATGGCCCTATAAGGCTCGGTACATGTAACTGCTCGGCCGTAGTAGGCTCGCTCATAGGTACTCGCCCATACTAGATTCTGTATCTAGGCTATCTTGTGCTCGCTCATAGGCGCTCGGCCACAGTAGGCTCAGTATATAACTTAACATCTGATCAGAGGTTTCCCAATAGGGGCCTGCCTACCGATTATAGCTCGATGGTGGTAAAAATACTGTAATACTGTATATATATAGACCCTCTGCTCTCTTGACTGGAAGAAGTCAATACTCAATTGAATATAAAGTCCTGATAAGGGAGAACACAGTAACTTATGAGACTAGGATAATGTATATAAATTCGGGAGTATGAACTTCTCTTTATGCCTCCTTATCAAACACATGTAGTTACGAGATCATGCCAAAATGAAGGAAGGACTTAGCCTTAACATACCTTATCAAATTTTTTCAATCACCAAGTCGAACTCACCTCTTCTCACCTTAATCTACAATAATGATAATAATACTATCATTATGTTACGAAAGGCAACTATCGCACAATGAACTACAAGCTTATTTTGTATTAAAACGGGCAGCATCTCCCCTATAATCCTTACTTCCTCCAAATTCAAGATAACACCAACAACACAAGAACGCAACAATAAAAACATAAATACATTATTTTCCTACCTTATATACACCCCAAATACTACAAAACAGCCCAACACACCCCAATCTCTTCATACACAAAACAACCACCGTAGTTGTGTCAAATAACCCAAAACTGTTACGAAGAATGACCAGCCCACCACCCTGTATTTATGTGGTGTTTTTACATATCTTTACTCCTCCAAACCTCCACAAAACAGTAGTAAAACATGCAACCCAACAGCAACACAGAATAGTCCACAAACACAGTCTGCTACAAGTGAATAACTCGAACTCACGACTTCCGATCACCGTCCCGTGAGTTCTTACAAATATAGAACGACTTACTATGAATTTATAGCAGAAGAAAATGGATGAAAGATAGCAGTAAACTTACCTTATTTATTGGATAACTCAGCTCCCATCTTGATTCTTCATACTTTCGGTTTTACCTCCAATTAGAACTTGAAAGGGAGAGAAAATCAATTGGGGTTTATGGGCAATTTTGTTTGGGAGGATTTTTGCAAAGCTTATGTCTGGTTTTTATACCCTATTATCAGTCTAATATATGAAGGAGATAGGTCTTTAAAAGGCCTCTTTGGACGACCCGAATTGGCCCAATTTGGACGACCCAAACTGGCCTATTTTTGGACTCTCATTTAAGCAAGTAGGTGACAGTCTGCGCAGTCTCGCAAAAATGCTCATATCTCTCTACTCCGATATCGTATTGACAAACAGTTTAATGCGTTAGATAATAGACTCATAGATCATAAATTTTATGGGTGGAACACCCCATAACTTTAAGTATATAGGTCGCAGTTACATTTGACCCAAAGTTTCAGTAAAACTTATGAACGTAACTTGTGATGACATTCATCGATTTTTGTTCCACCACTCGCTTGACTTCAAAACATAACACACGACTATCATACAACTAATATAACTCATAACATAACCTCCTTATATTGTTAAGCACCCTAGTCTCACCCCAAAACTACATGTTATAATATTCCCAACTTGTCGACTTTCGACGAAATATTATTTGCTTCAAATCCTTTAGCTTCTGAACCTTCCAACCCTCTTTGTACTTGTTGTTCATGATCTTCAATATTTGTAACCTCCGAGGTAACATGATTAACTTACTTTATATTTATTCAATGATGACTAATTTTTGGTCCTACATTAGTTTGCTCATGACGCACTTTTACATATGAAAATATAGGGTGTAACAGGTGATCCCACGCCACCCTATTCCATGTAGTCCTGACAATACCATGTAATTGAAGATCATTACTTCAACCTTAGCCCATAAACCTTGGAATTTAATTTCCAACATTCAGAATTTCTTTTCAAGACCTGAATGTCACTTCTACATACTGTATGAGTCTGAACAAGTTTATCAATCCATAACCATAACCCCAAATATAATCACGTAACATACTACATAACTCGCATGCTCGCAGCACCATTTTCGATCACAGTAACTACTCCAAACTAACCCGGTAATAGCATTAAACCTCATATCAAGCCAAACCTTATTGCAAAACCTTCGTACACTGCTGATAATGAAAGAAACATGTTGTATCTCATAACCCCTCATCAGATCAACAAATCATGGAGCTTTCTCGCCCCAACCTGAGCCGTAATCACCTTCTAAGACGACTTTCAATATTATCATCCTAATATACCGTAATAAATTCTGATAGTACCATTCTAGGTCCAATGACCATATATTATTAAACACAACTATCCCACTGATATGCCACACCAATACAACTCAATCCACAACTGCGCAACCTTGTACCCAAAATGAAAGATTTCTCAAAGTAGAGAACCGTATTGCAAGTTCAACAAGCACCACCACAACTGCAATGCTATAATCTCACTATATACAGTAGAACCAAGACATATGAATTTAATAACAGTAACCAGATCTTCTAGAGATAACATTAACATTACTCGCACAAACAACTCACGTGCCAATAATATAATCCGCCTGGCATGGTCACAGGCCTCCAGTCCAAGCATATCATACTGGAGCAATCAAATAAGTACGTAAGTATATGATAAATGAATTAAAATCCGTATGCTCCTGGACTGGTATAAATAACATACCATAGAGTAGGCATGTGCAAATTGTGCTATCATAACTCAAATCAACAAGTTAATGCATAAATAGTAACTTCCCAATTTATTGAGGGGATTAGCCTTTGTGTAGCCTCAAGGGTAGCCCAGATAGTTCTCGAAAAAGGTACGAATACGAGAAACGTTATAACTTTACGCAACTAGTGCCTCCACTGAGTTTAAATAAAATAAACGCCTTAAACAGGCCACAACCCTGAAATAATATGCTTTTGAGAACTCTTAGTATCCACATTCATAGACACATAAATTACCATAACCAATCCCAACTTCAGCACTCGAATGACTAACACATCTTTCACGCACGATCACCTCGCGAGGAATGCTTCTATAATTCTTCTGTGCCATATAGCAAAAATTCGAATACCAGTAGTCTATCAACCAAGTGAGTACCGCAATACCAATGAACACTCGTAAATCAAAATACAATGCGCCTTTTGAAATGCGCATCCTTCTTAGGGATTACTGAGCAGTTATAACATTCATTGAATTATATAACACTGACCATTCTGTCCAGAATTTGTGACCTTCCCTTCAAGAATGAACTGCCACCTTATACATGTAAATCTTAATCCTGCATAACACACCACATCTATCATGAAATTGCCAAACTGGTCCAGTCTACTACCCAGTCGCCCTATTTTCTCCTAGTTTCTTCTAAATCACCATCAAGTTGACATTTCTCCTTGTTGGAACACTACTATCCTCACCCAAAGTTCACTTCAAGACATCCTAACATAGAACCACACCTCCCTAAGGCCCATAAGCCACTATATTCTTCTTAAGCACCCACATAAGTACCATAAGCCTACGCAGCTCCTCTCTACGGGACTGCGGCACAAACTTCTCCAAAAAGAGAATATAGAACTCCTGCCACATAAGTGGTACTGCACCGACCGGCCTGCACCTTTCATAAGCCTCCCACCATCTAAAAGCAGCCCTAGAAAACTGAAAAGTAGTTAACGAGACCCCACTAGTCTCCAGAATACCCGCTATCCGAAGCATCCGCTAACACTTATCCACGAATCCCCGAGTATCCTCAACTCAGCACCCCTAAATGCTGGAGGTCCAAGCCTCCCAAATCCCTTAAGTTCCCCAAGTATCTGAAGTCCCTGCACTACCTGATATGGAGTACGAGCAACAGGGGTATGAGTACCTCCCCCCGCCTGAGAAGTGGCAGGTATGGTCTAAGGTGAAACCACCTGAGCAAGGCTAGTGCAAACTGTCAATATCTGAGCCATAGCCTCTTGAAGGCCTGGAATCACAATAGGTGGAGCTGGTGCCTAAGCCGGTCCCTCCGGCTCAACTATATCCGGCATCTGCTTCCGAGCTGGAGCAACTAGTGGTACTACAGGTGCTGCCCCAACTACTGCACGAGCTATACCTCGAATTCTACCTTGGCCCTGGCCTCTACCATGAACCCGGCCTGTCGCGGCCCAAACTGGTGGCACTGGTGACTGATCGTCTGATCCAGTAGTGCATGTCCTTACCATCTGTGAGAGAATAGAATAACAGAAATCTAGTTTCCAAAATCAACAAATTCACAGGATAGAATATAAGAAAGTGAATTTTTCCTAAGGGTTGGGCAACCTCTTGAAGATATGTACAGATGTCTCCATACTAATCCGCAAGACTCTACTAAACCTGCTCATGCCTTGTGAGACCTATGTAACCTAGGCTCTGATACCAAATTTTTACAATCCAAACATCTCACATGTCGTGATGGCACCTATCTCAATACTAGGCAAGCCGACAATCTCAATAAACCACCATATATTTTAAATTTGAAAATGTAATAATTAAATTCAGCGGAAAGAAATCTCACAAATACAAATATAACTCTCCCAAACCCAAGTGTCACTGAGTTCATGAGCATCTAATATGAATAGAAAGTCTGACTAATAAAATCACTATCCGAAATTATTGAACAGTACAATAATTAAACAGGAAGGGAATCAAGTCTGCGAACATCAAGCAGCTACCTTGATAGTCCCAAACAGAATTAACTTTGAAATCTAGTAGCCGCCATATCCGGGAGCACCTGGATCTGCACACGAGGTGCAAAGTGTAGTATGAGTACAACTAACTCAGTAAGTAACAAGACTAATCTCTGGGCTGAAAGTAGTGACGAGCTCCGCAGGTACAGTCCAGTATAAATAATGATATAGAAATGTAGGCATGCTTTCAAGTTCAACAGTTAAACTCAATACAAGTGAAATAAATCAATACTGCATGATATGTGGAATATGACATCTCAGTGGAAGGACCTCATGTATTACTGGTCACAAATCATTCGATCACTCGGTACTGTTTATGTCCAATTCGGCCCAAGGATATTCCATCCCGTATATATATAGACACATCGACTGATAGTCAGTCACTCAGTACCGCATAAGGCCAATCCAACCTTGAGAAATTTATCCCCAATCTAAATGATACGGACAAGATCCATGTCCAGGTAAATTCATCACAATATAAATAAGTAAGGCAGGTCCATGCCCTGTGAAATCCATTATGAATATATATAATCATCTACGCTCACTGGGGGTATGTACAGACTCCGGAGGGGCTCCTTCAGCCTAAGTGCCATATAAAGCCTATATGGCCTAGTGCAGGTAAGAAGTTTCGATCCGTATAATAATAAAGCCTATAAGGCATGCTGCAGGGGCAACCCCGATCCATAAAATAGTAAAGCCTATAAGTTTTGTTGCAAGCAGGCAGCCCCGATCCATATAATAATAATGTATAAAGCTATTATGGTCTGCTGTAGGTGAGCAACCCCGTTCCATATAGTAATCATATATGCAAAGCCAATATGGCCTGCTGCGGCGCGCAACTCGATCCCATAAGTATCCTCACAATTGAGATATATGACTGAGTGTGAAATGTATATTTTTGAAACAATTAATTCAACAGCAACATGACCCCCTCGGTCCCAAAATATTGGCACGTAGCCTAAACATGATCTTTAATAGACGTCTCAGCTCAATTTCTCTAACACATGGAGAATGTTCAGATAATACCACGATTCTTTAGTTTTTACAACTTCACAGAATATATTCAAGTCACAATTTCAATGGTACACGTCCACATGCTCGTCAACTATCGTGTGCGTCACCTCCAACAATTTATATATCACCAATTTGGGGTTCATACCCTCAAAACCAAGTTTAGAAGTGTTACTTGTCTCAAATCGTGTAATTCTTTAATCCACTAGGACCTGTCCTCGTGAATTGGTCTCCCAAAGCCTCGTATCTAGTCATAATTAATTCATTTCCGTCAATACAAATTATTAGAATTAATTCCATAAGAAAATAATAATTTTCTAATAAAATTTGAAATTTAACTCAAAAATCCCCTGTGGGACCCACGTCTAGGAATCAGATAAAAGTTACAAAATCTGAAATCCCATTCAACCACGAGTCTACCTATTCCAATTTTACCAAAATCCGACCTCAACTCGACACTCAAATCTTCAAATTAAACCAAGAGGGTTTTCTAAATTTTCAAATTAATTCACCCATTAAATGATGGATTCAAAGGCATAATCATGAAAATTAATCAAACCTAGATTAGAATCACTTACCTCAAACACCCACGCAAATTTCTCTCCAAAAATTGCTTTCTACCGAGCTCCAATGTTGATTTTGTGATATGAACTCAAAACCCCCATTTTGGAACTTTTAATTCTGCTCAGAAATGCCTTCATCGTGTTCGCGACCATAGCTTCGCATTCACGAAGCACAAAACATGTGCTGCTAAGATTCCTTCTTCGCATTCGCGACCTTCTCATCGCGTTCGCGATGCCTTCCTACCTCTTCCCTTCACGTTCGCGATACACGAGCCGCGTTCACGAAAGCTTAACGCCAGGCAGGCCCCCAACTCTCTTTCATCTTCGTGTTATCGACCGTCCATTCACGTTCGCGTAGGCTTCCCCAGCCTCTTCTTCGCGTTTGAATTTCCTTCATCGCATTCGTGATGGGAAAATCCCAGTAGCCCAAAATACTTCTTCGCCTTCGCGAAGAACAATACCAGACACCGGTTCCAGTAGTTGCAAAACAAGGAAAAATGATTTGAAACCATCCCAGAACTCACCCAAGGCCCCCAGAACCCCAACCAAATACACTAACAAGTCCTAAAACATATCCCAATTCAAGCCTAATGAACATTGAAATTTTAAATTTCCACAAACGACGCCGGAAACTATCAAATCAAGTCCTATTGACCTCAAATTTTGCACACAAGTCATAAATGACATAACGGACCTATAAAAATTTTCAGAATCGGATTCCGACCCCGACATCAAAAAGTCAACTCCCCGGTAAAACTTTTCAAAAATTCAATTTTTGCCATTTCAAGTCATTTTCCATTACGGACATCCAAATAATTTTCCGGATACGCTCCTAAGTCCAAAATCACCTTACAGAGCTATTGGAATCGTCAAAACTCTATTCCGAAGTCGTTTACACATAAGTCGACATCCGGTCACTATTTTAACTTAAGCTTTAAAACTTGAAACTAAGTGTTCTAATTCATCCCAAAACCTCACCGGACCTGAACGAATCATCCAGGTGAGTCATATAACAATCATAAAGTATAAACTGAGCAGTAAATAGGAGACTTTAGAATCAAGACGGAGAGTGAGGTGCATAAGATTCGATAAAATCAACTAAGTTTACAAAAGGTCCGTTTTCCAGCAGGATTTAGTGAAATGGTGTAAGGCATTTGGGAAAACACAAAGCACAAAAGTTGTAGCCCTTTCAAATAGCTTTCCAATGATATATTGTGAAACCCGAGCGGATCTTTGTACAAAATGTTATATGTGTTTTACTGAGCAAAAGCAGTATGCACGCCCAAGTGCGCGCCCGGGTGGTCCCGTGCGTGGTCGCGCACTTGTGGCAGTGCTACTGCCATTCTGCACGTTCAGGTGCGCGGTCGGGCCTTCAGTTGAGCGGGCATGCACCCGGGGGGTCATAGTTAAAGCTTTACTTCATCCCTCACACCCCAAAACACAAGTATTTCCTCTAGAAAGGGAAGCTCTCAAGAACCTAACTTCCCCCAAGGTCCCTCCACCATCCAAGGTGAGTTCTAATGGTTATTCTAAGTTAATTTGAATTCTTCAACACCTTATTAATATAGATAAGCCATTCAAATCATTAGATATTGTATTGAGACATCATTGTTGAGATAAGAAACTCTAGGACTCGAATTCAAGAGAACTGAACGTCAAAAAGGTAATATCTTCACCCTCAACTTGATTATAGTATTGGATTAATGACTATAGACTCTAGTTCATAGGATATAATAAGTTTGAGTTGTTGAATGTTGATTATTGATTAAGAGTGTTATTTATCTTATGGGTGATGAAGAATGATGTTGATTATAACCATTTGAGATTTTAAAATTTATCTAGGAGCAAGAGAATGAGTTATTGGGTGTAGAAAAATTATTAATAAGTACTACGAGGCTTTTTACCCACCAAGTGTTTGATAGAATGCCTAAGTGACCAAAACATGAGGACTATTGCTAATATGGAAAACGATTGTAATACTGAAAACGATCGGTCGGGTCGTTACAAGATCTATATAATTTTACATTGTTTTGGAAAGTTTGTTTGATTTTTATTGCATTATTTATTTTTTCCTTTTCACTTGAAATATAGCATCATACAATATGCTAAATTGAGCACTTTATTTATCTCTTGCTGGAGGTGTTTTGCGGGGATTGGAGTTGAAGTTGGAGAAGGAAAACGGCTGAAAATATAGATGAAAAAAAGAACTACATTTTGGCTCTATATAAAAAATTTGTTTGGCCGCAGATAGATATTTATAGACCATGCATAAGATTTCATATAAAGGTCTACTTAAAACTCTAATACGTTATTGAGGCTTTAAGCCTTTTTCTTCTTTGTTCTTGGGCTTGCTCCATATTTCTTAAGAACATTCTCATTGTGATTACGAATCTTTCAAAGAAACGTAGTTGTAATTATTAGATCCGTGTTAGTTCTTTTCACTTATATTATTATCAACCACTTCTTGTCTATTCACATGCTTGTATTTGGTGATTAAAAAATTAAATATTCTACTATTATTTTAAGAGATAAAATAATAAAGAAAGCACAACATTGTTTACCCGTAAATCGGTACAACTAAATTTGTTAGTAGTGTCTAGACAAATGAGTTAATAAGATACCAAAGATCATGAATTAATTGATTTAGATGTAAGATACTTAGCTTAAAATGTAGATGGAATTATGGATTCAAAGAGCCCGGGAATAAGATTTTCGGACACAGTGATGATAAGATTCACAAGCGAGAGAGAGAAAAAAAGGTATCAGGTTGTTGTATAGAATGTATCGAATGTCTTCTCCCCGGGATCCCTTACAATGTGGTTGAGCCTATTATTTATAGCTCAGTGGGCGTAATGATCTGGCCCACTACTAATGACAGTTATTGGAATGTGATAATGAAAAACTAATGGTAAACATAGATGCTCAGATCTTATTAATGAGTCGTTACTTATTAATGTTATGGAATATCCTTCAGTAAACGCTACCGGGCGCAAAATGCTCAATCCCTTTACGGAATTATCCCTTTTCGGCGACACACGAGATGATTGTGCCGGTTTTACATTCCTCCCGGTTTCGATTCCATGTGTCCTCTTCTCAGATGGCCATGTAACATACAATATTTTACCCCATATAAACATTAATAAAGTAAAGTACATCGCTTTTATGGTTTAACTTTCATTCTCTCCGGCATTGATATCCATATCAAGTGCCTTGCTTAATTTACCCTCCTAGCTAAGATGTAGAACCTTGTTCACTTATTATTTTTTAATGATACAGGAAGGAAAACAAAAACAATTTAACTCTTTTGTTTAGAATAGGAGGAGGAAGGAAGAGCAAAGTTCATCTAATTTTCAACGTCATATTATTACTTTGCTTTACAATATAATCATTTGTCTTTGATATAAAATTTCATCTAAATACACATTTTAGTTTAACAAATTATGTTTTCACATATAGCAGTACAATTATTTCACATTTTGCTAATTGAGCTTGAACTTTTTAACTTTTAGTATGGTTTTAAAAAGTTAGTACTAATGAATAGGGGATACACGTGCTAACGCATGTGTCGAAAAACAAGTAAGCTTAAAAGTAAAAGCATACATGGATAATAAGGTAAATTAATCGATCAAACTTTAAATATTTTAGTTAAAAAGTGTAGCTTAAAAGTGTCAAACACCAAAATAAGCTAAAATAATTTTCTAAACTATCTTGATCAATTTTTAAGGCAATCTACACACTCTCTAAGTTTTATTTTCCTCGAAACCATTCATCTATTAATTCATAAAAAACGAGATATGTCCAAAGGAGCGTACAACCTCATTTACAATCCAACTTGGGAATATACTAAAGAAACTGAGAACAACGCTAATCTATGAGCAACTGAATTAAACGTCCTAGGAATATATACAAAAGAAACATGCTCAAGGTTTGAAGTCATATTCCAAATATCTTCACCCGCCACTTCAACATCCCAAGAAGCCTTCACACTTTTTTTCAACATATCTACTATCCCTTTTGCATCAGAGAAAATATGTATTTTCCTGCCTCCATTTTGACACACTCTAAGTTTGACACACCTAATTTATGACTTTTTTAGCCTAATGTTTTTTGTGTTTAACCGAGTGTTACTTTTTTAATTCTGATATTTTATATAATTTTCCAAATACCATTTAGCTTCGTTCAAAGTCCTAACTTCACTCTCCGTTTGGTCCTTTCTTTCTTACTTCTCGGTAATTTCCATTTCTGCCTCTTCGTCATTTCCAATGGACAAATCTCATGAAGTGATCTATTCAAACACATAGTAACTGATTTCTTGAGAAATTTTCAAAAAACACTATAACTTAGAGCTTAGTAAGTATAGTTTGCCTAATTACTATTTGTAGTTAATTTTTAGTTGTTACTAACTTGTATCACTTGTATTCAAACGCGCGATGAATATAGCCCGTGTCAACTTTATTTGTCCGCGCAACGAATACAACATGTATCAACTATATTCGTTTGCACAATTATAGTCAATCAGGCGATGAATAGAACATATATCAACAGTAACAAAGACAAAATATAAGGGTGTATGCAGAGGATACGACTTGTATCGATTGCATATAGCGGTGTATCGACTGTATTCATTCGCGCAACGAATATAACCTAGCAAATTATAGAAATACAGAAAAATAAAATGCTCTTATTGAGAGTTGAATTCAAGACCTCCACTAACTAAGTAAAAGCTCTAACCAACTAAGCTAGGCAAACTTATTTTAGTTCAAAATAGTTAATCTCTTGTTTTATGAATTTGGTGTAAACAATTTTCACGGCCCCAAATCCCCGCCGTAGGATGTTATGACGGCACCTAATCTCTAAGACTAGGTAAGCCTAATAATATGCAAAAACATCAAATAAAAACTTAAAATTTCAAAATTTCTACAATTTCATCAATAGACTATAAGCTCAATACGTACAATTTTCCAAAACCCGGTGAGATATAAGTCACAAGCTCTAGATACAATGCTGAACTATCCTATACATCATTGTCTATCAAAAACAATAAGAAATAAGGAAAAAAGGGTAGAATGGCATTCTGAGGCCTGCAGATACAGGTAGGTGTACCTTGAAGTCTCCAAGAAGCAACACATTGCACTAATACCGAGGCTGATAGGATGTACCTGGATCTGCACAAAATATGTACAGAAGCTTAATATGAGTACACCACAACGGTACCCAGTAAGTGCCAAGCCTAACCTCGGTAGAGTAGTGACGAGGTTAGGTCAAGGCCATACTGGAGATAATAAGGAACAAGACAGAAGATATAATGATATAATGAAAATGACATGGAAGTGAACAATAAAGAATTTACGAGAAATAACAACATAGAATCAAGGAAAGCTAATAAACACGAAAGGAAAACAAGAATTTTACATGTTAAGGAAAACAAGAACCAAACAATACAACAAATAAAGAATATCTATAGGGGCACTCCCGAGGTACCGCCTCGTAATCCCAAATCGTTAAAACAAATCACAGTCTTTCCTTATATCACCGCGGCAGCCTGTATATTTGATTTTAAAAATTATTTTCCCGAAATAGAATCTCGTATTTTAGCCCAACTTATCACACCGCATGGCTTCTAGTAGTTTCCTTGCCACGTGTATCAAGCCCACCTTATCACACCGTATGGCTTCTGGTAGTTTCCCTACTACCTACGTGTATCAAGCCCACCTTATCTCACCGCATGTGTTTCAACCCCCAGACCTTATACCACCACATGCGTATCAATAATGACAACGGCACGGCAGAAACCTCGTGCAACAATAACAACTACATGGAAAACACCTCATGCAAAAAACCAAATTATCACCTTAACAATAACACAAAAGCCAAAACACAACAACTAAATAAATGATATTTCCCGACTTACACCTTGCCTCAAAAGAACCACAACCATGGAATTTAACACCAAACTCAACAGCAAGATATTTCAAGGATAGCAATTTCAAGTGAAGAATGTTCACAGTTAAGTAATGAATACAGAAATCAAGAAAAACGAGTAATTCAACTAAACATGTGAGGAACAACGGGAGGAGCTGGATCTCGCCCGTTTGCATTATTTGAAGCACCTAATAGTGCATGTTTTAACTTCGTCATCACCTGATCCTGCCGTGTGAGGTGATCTATAATGATTGCATGTTGTTCTTGCAGGATCCTTACCGCATCTGCTACGTGCTCTTAGTCAGCATCATCTGGAGTCACCTCTCGTGCTTGTCTAGGGTATCGCCTATCATACACCAGCGTGGCATCTTCCCTTTCATTGCTAGTGTCGCTGATTGAGTCCTCGAGATGATGGTTTTCCCCTAGAACTACAGGACCGGGAGGGTTGTTGATAGTATCGATTGGCATTTTTGTGATCTTGCTAAGACAAGAATGATCAAAGCTTGTGAGTGAAAGAAGAAAGGATTAACTTAACCACACGATTATCTAGGACCCACGGTGGGCGCCAAAATATTTACCCGTAAATTGGTACAGCTAAATTTGTTCGTGCTTTATAGACAGATGAGTCAATTAGATCCCAAAGATCATGAATTAATCGATTTAGATGTAAGATACTTAGCTCAAAATATAGATGGAATTATGGATTCAAAGAGCCCGGGAACACGGTTTCCCGACACAGTGATGATAAGATTCAAAAGCGAGTGAGAGAGAGAGAAAAAAGGAAACAAATTGTTTTATAGAATGTATCGAATGTCTTCTCCCCAGGATCCCTTACAATGATGGTTGAGCCTACTATTTATAGCTGAGAGGGCGTAATGGTCTGGCTCACCACTAATGACAATTATTGGAATGTGATAATGGAAAACTAATGGTAAACATAGATACCCAGATCTTATTAATGAGCCGTTACTCATTAATGATGTGGAATATTCTTCAGTAAATGCTATTGGGAGCAGCATGCTCAATCCCTTTACGGAATTGTCCTTTTTCTGCGACACGCGATATGATTGTGCCCTATTTTACATTCCTCCCGGTTTCGATTCTATGTGTCCTCTTCTCATATGACCACGTAACATTTCATATTTTACCCCATGTAGGTAGTTCCCCTACTTTCTGATAACATAACTTTGTGTTACCGGGAAGTTGGTGAGAATCTTCCTTTTGCGGCAAATATAATAATTCCTTTTGTAGGTTACTGACGGTTGATTAGACGACTACCCCTCCGCATTTAATGCATAGAACACGCGTCCTCTTATCATTTAGCATGCCTTCGGCCAATTATCGAAGTAATTAGCACCAAGTATTTTAGCCTCCCAAAAATTAACCTATACGTACCAACTCCATTCTCTTTTGGGTTTCACTTGCTACTTAAACTTCCGCCTTCATTCATGTTCTACGTTTCCCCCTTAATATTCCTCAAACACAGAACCTTTCCTTCACCTCTTCCAATATCTTCTTCATCAAAATGTTCTGGTTCTTCCAAATATAAGAACAAAAACGAAGACTTTGCTCCTCCAATAGTGAGTTCCATAATCCCCAAAAGGCTCAGTGTTTTAAAGGATTTCGAGGAGATATTTCCTGCTAATAACCTCCATATATGGCAGTTAGTAGGTACTCGTCTTCCATCCTTCCTTCTAGTACCTCTATTGTGAAGGAAGACTTCCTCTGCCCAAATTTGGACATCATCATTCCCGATCTATCGGAGCGAGTGACCCTTCCCAGAAAGGGTTTCACATATTTTTATACGTACCATTTTACCTTGAGTCCATTTTCTTTGACTAGGGAGCTTGATTATGTGATAGCAAAATTTTGCCTCCGCTATCAGGTATGCTTGGCATAGGTAAGCCCCTCTGTGTGGAGGTCGATTTCCTGCCTCCGACACTTGTGTTTGAAAACTGGAAAGGAGCTGTCCTTGGCCCATATGATGAACTTATATTCACCCAAGATCTTCCGCGGGGGAATGATAAATCTCTGCAAGCGTGGTCATCATTCTTTGATATCAAGCATGGATGTTGATAATGACAGAGAGTGGATGGAACGATTCATTGCACTTGCCTCCGGTGATATCATTCCAACAATGGCAGCATCCTTTACGGTCACTTGGAATCGTTCTCGTATGTTTCGTTCAATACATTCTCCTCTTCAAAATGCTTTTTATGCTTGTATTGATCCTCTCAACTTATGTATGCTATAGCGACCCGTTAGGTCCCACTGGTGGTATAAGGTTTGGACAGGTGAGTTCAAAAGATATTGGACATCACTATGCCCGAAATCCTCTTATGGAATGAGCTATCCATTAAATACGAGTGGAAGGCCAAAAATCATCGTAACTATAATTTTCTCTACTTCAGTCTTTGTATATTTCAATTTCAGCTGAATCCCCCAACTTTTCTGCTAAATTAGGTCTACCACCGTGCTCGATCGAGATTCTCGAAGAGGATGTTTTGTCCGACCCTGCTGATGCGGCGAGGCTGCTCCAGGAGGTGCTTGTTCGAACGGGTGCCTCTGGTTCTATATCGAGTCCCCGGCCAGAGAACAAGCTACCAAAAAGGAGGCATTCCTCTATGGCCGGAGTGAAGAATAAGCGGGCAAAGATTGATACCCTCGAATCATCTCCGGTGGCAACGTTGACTGGTCCCTCCTACGGGCCGGTCATAAACACCATAGTGATTGATGATGAAGAAGCTAGTGATCAGGGACCTTATCTTCATAGAAGACAATGATCCTTATCCTCTCAACGGGATGCTCCATCTGTTGATGTAGTCACATCCTCCTAGGATGATGTCTTGGCACTTTGCGGAGAGTTTGATTTTGTGAAAAATGCTAATTCCCATTCTCGGACCTCAATTGTTGTACCTGGTACCGTGAGGCAGAGTACCATACCCTTGTCGTCCTCGGTTGTTGAGCACCGACAATCAACGCTGCCTTCGATGCATCTGTTTCTCATTATTCTCCTTTACCTGCTTCATCACCACCTTCTTCGCCATCGGTAGCTGCTATATCTTTTCCATCTTTATCCATGCTTCCACCAACATCTCATCTCCAACGGCCTTCCTTGACCGCGATGGGGGCGTTCCTCTTCCACTGTCCCCTGTTCATGGGAATTTGGGGAAGAATTATGCTTCCCCTTCTGAAGATCCTCATAGGAGGAGGAATGTTACCCTTTCAGTCTCTACTAGGTGTAACCTTTTTTCTCGGCCAGTGGAGCTTACAAATTACATGAAGCCCTTGGCTTCAGAGAAAGATTGGGGAAAAATCCAAACACTCTCGGGAGAGTGTTTGTTGGACAATGCCATGCATAATGCAACTGCGGTATGTTTCTTCCTTCTTCTATTATGTTTTAGCTTCTAAATGAGTGCATTTTAAGTTTTATATCTTCTTATCCCGCAGGCCAATTTTCTTGTTTCCGAGGGCCTTTAAAGGCTAATCCGCGAGAAAGAGGAACTTTCTTTTGAACGGGATCGGCTTTTGGCGAAACGTGACCAAACTGTTCTTCGCCTCTCGGGAGTGGAAACCAGGACCACTGAGGCTGGTATTTTGGAAGCCCGCTTGCAGCAAAGTGAGCAGGAAGTAGAGATCCTTAGCCATGAAATTGGGTCGCTGAAGACTAGCTTTGATGAAGTCAAAGCCAAATGGGCTGAGGTTCAGGATGCCATTCTTGCTGCCAATGACCATGAGGTTGTTGTTGTTGAAAGGATAACTAACTTAGAAGCTACCATGCATTCTAAGGTAGAAGAGATTACTGTTGTGGAGGCAAGATATGCCCAGTTGGAGGAGAAGAATAAGAAAAACATCGAGCATAACAAGCTCTATAATTCAATTGTCCGAGATCTCGATGTTATCCTTCGAGCTACTAGATCCTCCCTGGACAGGCTTTCTATCGAGATCACCGAGCTCAAAGAAGAACTCAAGCAACGAGAATCTTCCCTCATTGTTGAGAAAACTTACACCATGTACAACATGAGGAGAAAAACTTTGGAAGATGCCAAAGCTGGCGTTATTGATATTGATGCCGAAATTGCCAAGGTATGTGAGCTTAAGTTGGCTGCAAAAAATGGGCTCCCAGCGCGGTCTGGCACTCCTGGTTCTTCTGATTCTGGTTTTGAAATTTGGTATACTAAAGAATAATCGGAAGGTGATGATGCCGTGAACCAAGATGGGGAAGATGTTGAGCTATCGGTTGAACCGGCTACTGTTTCCGGGGATGCAGATTCTTCTCTTCCTTCCGATTCTGGCGACGCTATAGTTTAATTTTTTCTTTCCTTGTCTTGTATTTCTTTTGACACATTCTTGTAACTGAAGACATATTTTTTCTCAAATGTTTGACTGAGTCTTGCTTTTGTTTGAATATCTGTGCATATTTTTCCGTATGTGGTCTCGGATGCATTTTCTTTGATAGACTTTGTATCCGAGGGAACCCCTTTTCGTGGGGGTTTCAATGAGTGTTTACGCAATTTTGGTTTCTGCGTCTTTTTTATATATGGCTTCGGGTGTATTTTCCCCGATAGCATTTTTGGTTCCGGGCATATATTCTTCCGAATCAAACCCTTTAACATGAGGGTTTTAATAAGAGATGGCCCTCTTATGTTTACGGTGCTCTTGAAGAGGACGTCTCCTATTCATTACAACACTAACATTTGAAGTACTTGTTTAACTTTCAAATGACAAAATTAGCTCATCGTTCAGACAAGAAACAAGATAAAAACAGAAGGATTTCATTTCGTCCCTTTTGTTTTCAGAGTTTACATAGGCATTTTGCTACGTAGAAAAGAAATTGCCAAGACTTATGGCTATCTTTGTACTCTTGTTTCTAGGGGGCTGTCTTTGTAGTCCCCAGCCCCGATGGCGTATGGCATTTAGAGTTGCCTTGCCGGATTTTCGTTCCCAGTTGACGTGTATTTTGTTGCCGGATTTTCGTTCCCAGTTAACATGGCATTCAGTGTTGCTGAGTATGTATTTTGTTGCCGAATTTTCGTTCCCAGCTGACGTGGCATTCTGTGTTGCCTTGCAACAATCATATCATTATTCTCCCCCCAAGTGTTCTAATGAGAAGAATGCATGTTGGAACACTGGAGGCCTTGTATCTTCGAAGGTTTTACCGATGAATTGTTGCGTAACCCTACGCTCGGTAGCATATTTTGCTTTCCCTTTGGGAATTCATACTGTTGAGTGAAAGGATACCTGACAATCCTTTAGTGGTTTATGTTCGTGAACGGTCGTGTAACCTTTGCTTCGTCAACAAACTTAACTTCCCGGTGGGAATTTGCTAACGAAGCAAAGATTACCTTATCACTCCTCAATTAAAATTTGACATCAATAAGTCTCATTACTGCTAGCCTTATTGAAAAAAACCTTGCCAGGAAAAACTCAATCCGGATAAAAAGTAGAACGAAGGATAAAAGAGTGCAGCACATACTTTCCATCTAACTGTTGTTTGTCAGCAATAATATTTTTTGAGATGAGCCATGTTCTAGTTTTTGGGCAACTTGTCTCCGTTGTGATTTTGCAACTCGTATGATCCTTTACCAGTGATAGCTGAAACCCGGTAAGGGCCTTCCCACGTGGAAGCTAATTTGCCGGCGTTGAGTTCTCGAGTGTTTTGAGTAACCTTCCTCAAGACCAAGTCCCTACTTTGAAGTAACAAAGGTTGGTTTTTTATTGTAATATATCTCCATCCTCTGCTTTTGAGCTGTCATTCTAACATGTGCTAGGTCCCTGCATCCCTCGAGCAGTTCTAAGTTGATTAACATTGCCTCGTTATTTGATTATTCATTTGCCTGGGAATATCTTAAAGTGGGCTCCCCTACTTCCACCGGTATCAAAGCTTCTGTACTGTACACAGGGGAAAATGAGTTTCCCCTGTGCCTGATTTAATAGTTGTTCAGTAGGCCCATAATGCCCCCGGTAATTCCTCGGACCTGTAGTCTTTTGCTGCTTCTAACCTATTCTTCAGATTTTGTGCAATTATTTTATTTGTTGACTCTGCCTGTCCATTTGCGCTCGGATGGTACGGTGACGAGGTAATCCTTTTTATCTTCAAATCTTCATGGTATTTTGTGACTTTTGCACCGATAAACTATGGCCCGTTGTCGCATGAAATTTCCTTAGGTATTCCGAACCTGCATATTATATTCTCCGACAGGAAGTTGACCACCTCGCATTCTCCGATATTTTGGTAAGGACCTGCTTCCACCCATTTGGAAAAATAGTCAGTCAAAATTAAAAGAAATTTTACCTTTCCCGGAGATGGTGGTAGAGGTCCGACAATGTCCATCCCCCATTTCATGAATGCCCACGGGGACAGAATCGAATATAACAGTTCTGCTGGTTGATGTACCAGTGGTGCGTGGCATTGGCACTTATCACATTTTCATCCAAAGTCTTTGGCATCTAGATCTATAGGGGGCCAATAATATCCCGCTCGGACTAATTTCAACACCAAAGCATCTGCGCCTGAATGGTAACCATATATTCCTTCGTGGATTTATCTCATGACTAGGCATCGGGCTAGCAGGCCTTGGAATGATTTCCTGTACAACTGCCCTTTCTCGAAGCTGTATCGCGCGGCTTTAGTGTGCAGTGCTCTCGATGCCTTGGGGTCCTTGGGTACTTTCCCGTGTTCGAGATAATCGATTATCTCGTTTTTCTAGTACCAGACCAGGTTGGTCAAATTTACCTCATAGTAACCCTTCGTGTCTAAATGTGAGTTCATCAGTTGAACTATTATCCCCGATTCCGATCCCTAAATTTCTGTTGATGAGCCTAGATTTGCTAATACATCTGCTTTTGCATTTTCTTTCCTCGATATGTGGGTTATTGAACACCCCCCAGAATCGTTACAACAAGGCCTGAACCTTTACCACGTACTATTGCATTCGCTCATCTTTGATGTCAAAAATTTCGTAGACCTGACTTACCACTAGTTGTGAGTCACATTTGACGTTGATTGCTTCAGAGTCGATCCTCGGGTCCAATTCTAGCCCTGCAATCAAAGGTTCGTATTCCGCGTCATTGTTAGTTAAAGTAACCGTCCTGATGGCTTGCCTTAAGGTTTCCCCCAAAGGCGTGACCAGGACTATTTCGAGCCTGGACCCTTTCCAATTTGAAGCTTCGTCCGTAAATAAGGTCCAGACTCCCGATGTTGGCTCTAACACAATTATTGCCTTTTTGGAGGCCAAGGGCATCAACCCTGGGCTGAAATCGGTTATAATGTCAGCCAGGACCTACGACTTAAATCGCAGTTCGAGGCTTATACTCTATATCAAACTCGCTCATTTGGATGGCCCATTTGGCCAATCTAACCAAGATCTTGGGTTTATGGAGGATATTCCTCAAAGGCAAAGTAGTCACCACCGCTATCGGGTGGCACTGGAAGTAGGGCCTCAGCTTCCGATCGGCCACCACGAGGGCTAAGGCCAATTTTTTAAGATGTGGATATCGTGTTTCTTCTCCTGACAAAATTTTGCTAACGTAATACGTAGGGGATTATATACCTTTTTCCTCTCAGACCAAGATTGCACTTACCGCAAATTCTGAGACCACCAGGTAGACCAACAATATTTCTCCTTCTTTAGGCTTCGAGAGTAAAGGAGGGATCGATAAGTATTTCTTCATTTCCTTCAAGGCTTGTCGACATTCCGGCATCCACTCGAAGTTATTATTATTCTTGAGCAATGATAAGAAGCGGTGACACTTTTCCAATAATCGAGAAATGAACCTACTCAGAGCCGCCAATCTGCCTGTGAGTCTCTGTACTTCCTTTACGTTGAATAGTTGATCCGGGATATCCTCTATGGATTTGCGTTTATTGGGATTCACCTCGATTCCTTTTTGTGAGACTAGGAATCCTAAGAATTTTCCTGGACTGACCCCGAACGCACACTTCACGGGGTTAAGCTTCATATTATGCTCCCTCAATGTGTCAAACGTTTCTTGCATGTGTTTCAAGTGGCTACCTGCATCCAGAGACTTAACAAGCATATCATATATATATGAAGAGCATTACATTGTAACAGTAAGTACCAAAATTTGTAATAAACGAAGTCTTTTCCCGGTCTTCCGAGTTCATCTTAATATGGTTGTACCCGGAATAGGCATCAAGGAAACTCATTAATTCGTGCCCGACCGTAACGTCGATCATTTGATCGATATTTGGTAATGGGAACGAATCCTTCGGGCATGCTTTATTAAGATCTTTATAATCTACGCACATGCGAAGTTTATTATTTTTATTAGGAACTACTACCACTTTAGCTAGCTAGTCTGGGTATCTTACCTCTCGGATTTAACCAATCTTAAGTAGGCGAGTTACCTCTTCTTTGACGAATTTATTCCTAGCTTCTGCAATGGGACACCTCTTTTGCCTTACCGGAGGTACGCTAGGATCTAAGCTTAACTTGTGTACGACTATCTCTATCGGGTTTCCTATCATATCCTCGTACGACCATACAAAGCAATCGAAGTTAATTTTAAGGAATTCGATAAAATCTGACCTGAGTTCCGGGTGTTGTCTTGTTCCCAAATGAAATTTCCTTTCTGAGAATTTTTCGAATATTGCAACCTGCTCTAGGTCTTCTACCATTGATTTCATTGTGTTTGTTTCTTCCGGTACCTGACAATACCTCGGTACATGATGTTGCTCCAGTAACTGCTATGCCGAAGGTTCTTTTCCCCTTCTATGAGAGACCGAGATTGCATTCATCTCCTTAGCTATCGGTTGATCACCTCTTATCCACTTGACCCCCTCCGGTGTTGGACATTTCAGCAATTGGCAGCACTTTGAAGGCAAACTTTCATCTCATACAGCTATGGCCTTCCCAGGATGATATTATATCCCATGTCCCCATCTACTACTTCGAAGAGAGCCGTCTTTGTTACGCCCTCGACATCCGTAAGCAACAAAATCTACCCTCAGGTTGTCATGCTTGCGAGGTTGAATCCAGCTAGGATCGTTGTTGTTGGGATGATTCTCCCAGTGAGTTTAGCTTGGTGTAGAACTCTCCATTGAATGATATTGACGAAACTTCCTGGATCCACTAAAATACGCTTAATTGTGAAATTTAACACATTTAAAGAAATTACCCGTGCGTCATTGTATGGCGTCTTCATCCGTGAACGAAATATCGTCCTCCCAGAACCTCTTAATATGAGTTGTCGATACTCTTTTCTTATTTGCGATCGAGAAGGTGATCCCGTTAACCTCATTCCATCCGAAGATCATGTTGATCGTTTGGCATGGAAGTTCCTCTCTTGCTCTTGGAGTTTGCGCGTCGTCCTTATCCCGTCCATAATTGTTTTTGGCCTGGTCACTTAAGAATTCCCTGAGGTGTCCGTTCTTAAACATCATTGCCACTTCTTCTCGGAGGTGCCGTCAGTCCCCGATCCTGTGGCCATTAGTGTCGTGATATTCACCCTATAAGTTTGGGTCCCTCTGGCCAGGATCGGACCTCATTAGCCTCGGGAACCGTGCCTCTTTGATGTCTTTCATGGCCAACACTAACTCCACCACACTGATGTTGAAGTTATATTCTTATAACGTTTGATAGGAAGGGCCTCGTGGCCATGGGTTATCTCTATCCTGCAACAGACTATTATTCCTCTCGCTATTAGTTCTCCTGTCACTGATAAACTTGTCCACCGACAGGAAGCTCCTACCGTGACCTTCCGTCTGCTCGTAAGGTACCGCCCCCTTATTCTTCTCTCGTCCCTTTGCTGATAATGGGAAGTCGACCTGATCGTCTTTAATCCTTATCTTTGACTCGTACCGGTTGTGGACATTTGCCCAAGTTGTTGCTTAAAACTCGAGTAGATGTTCTTTCAACTTTCGGGAAGCGTCTGAGCTTCTCAGATTTAAGCCCTTTGTGAATGCTTCAGCCGCCCATTTGTCTGGGACAGCCGGTAACAACAACCTTTCCCTTTGTAAACGGCTAATGAACCTCTGTAATAATTCAGATTCTCCCTGTGCGATCCTGAATATGTTGGACTTCCGGGCTTGTACCATCCTGGCACCGGCATGGGCCTTGATGAATGAATCTGCGAGCATTTCGAAGGAATCTATGCAATGCTCGGGAAATAATAAGTTCCATGTCAATGCTCCCCTTGTAAGAGTCTCGCCAAATTTTTTCAATAGCACGGACTCGATTTCGTGAGGAGCCAGATGATTTCCTTTTACTGATGTTGTGTAGGTGATGATATGTTCCTGTGGAGCTGAGTTCCCATCATAGTTTGGCACTTCAGGCATTTTGAATCGTTATGGTATCGGTTCAGGGGCTTCATTCGGCTTGTACGGCAATTGGATGTACCTTTTTTGAGCTTGGGCCTTTCAACACCGGTGGAGCGCCCGGGATTTGATCCATCCGGGCATTTACCTGCTTCATGAACCGCAAGAGTTCCTCCTTGAACGGATCATCATCATTGTTGAGGCCAGATCTGCTCTCCCCCAGCCCCGTCGGAGCCAGCTTCGCCCCTGGAAGTGTTGTTGCCGATTTTCTGCGTTGTTTGGTTTGTAGGAATAGTGGGAGTAACTAGATCTTGCATGTTTGCATTATTTGAAGCGCCTGATAGTGTCTGTTTTAACTCTGTCATCACCTGATCCTGCCGCGCGAGGTGGTCTAGAATGATTGCATGTTGTTCTTGAAGGATCCTTACCGCATCTGTACGTGCTCTTGGTCAGCATCATCTGGAGTCACCTCCGATACTTGTCTAGGGTATCGCCCATTATACACCGGCGTGGCATCTTCCCTTTCATTGCGAGTGTCGCTGATTGAGTCCTCGAGATGAGGGTTTTCCCCTTGAACTACAGGACCGTGAGGGCTGTTAATCGTATCCACTACCATTTTTGTGATCTTTCTAAAACAAGAATGATCAAAGCTTGTGAGTGAAAGAAGTAAGAATTAACTTAACTACACGATTGTCTAGGTCCCACGGTGGGCACCAAACTGTTTATCCGTAAATCGGTACAGCTAAATTTGTTCGTGGTTTATAGACAGATAAGTCAATTAGATCCCAAAGATCATGAATTAATCGATTTAGATGTAAGATACTTAGCTCAAAATGTATATGGAATGATGGATTCAAAGAGCCCGGGAATAAGATTTCCGGACACACTGATGATAAGATTCACAAGCGAGAGATAGAGAAAAAAGGTATCAAAATGTTGTATAGAATGTATCAAATGTCTTCTCCCCAGAATCCATTACAATAATGGTTGAGCCTATTATTTATAGCTCAGTATGCTTAATGGTCTGGCCCACCACTAATGACAATTATTGGAATGTGATAATGGAAAACTAGTTGTAAACATAGATACTCAGATCTTATTAATGAGTCGTTACTCATTAATGCTTTGGAATATTCTTCAGTAAATGCTACCGGGCGCTGCATGCTCAATCCTTTTACGGCGTTGTCCCTTTTCGGCGACACACGAGATGATTATGCCCGGTTTTGCATTCCTCCCAGTTTCGATTCCATGTGTCCTCTTCTCAAATAGCCACATAACATACCATATTTTATCCCATACAGACATCAATAAAGTAGAGTACATCGCTTTTATGATTTAGCTTTTATTCTCTCCAATATTGATATCCATATCAAGTGCGTTGCTTAATTTACCCTCCTAGCTAAGATATAGAAGCTAAGATATAGAACCTTGTTCACTTATTATTTTAGAATGATACAGGAAGGAAAACAAAACAATTTAACTCTTTTGTTTAGAATAGTAGGAAGAAGGAAGAGCAAAGTTCATCTAATTTTTACCGTCATATTATTACTTTGCTTTGCAATATAATCATCTGTCTTTGATATAAAATTTCATCTAAATACATATTTTAGTTTAACACATTATGTTGTCACATATAGCAGTACTATTATTTCACATTTTGCTAATTGAGCTTGAACTTTTTAACTTTTAGTATGGTTTTAAAAAGTTTGTACTAAGTAATAAGGGATACACGTGCAACGCATGTGTCGAAAAACTAGTAAGCTTAAAAGTAAAAGCATACAGGGATAATAAGGTAAATTAATCGATCAAACTTAAATATTTTAGTTAAAAAGTGTAGCTTAAAGGTAATTTTGGAATTTGTCAGATACCAAAATAAGTGAAAATAATTTTCTAAACTATTTTGATCAACTTTTAAGGCAATCTACACACTCTCTAAGTTTGTTTTTCCTCGAAACCATTCATCTATTAATTCATAAAAGACGAGATATATCCAAAGGAGAGTACAACCTCATTAACAATCCAACTTAAGAATATACTAAAGAAACTGAGAACTGCCCTAATCTATGAGCAACTGAATTAAATGGCCTAGGAATATATACAAAAAGCAAATGCTCAAGGTTCGAAGTCACGTTCCAAATATCTTCACACGTCACTTTAACATCCCAAAAAGCCTTCACACTTTTCTTCAACATATCTACTATCCCTTTTGCATCAGAGAAAATATGTATTTTCCAGCATCCATTTTGACACACTCTCTGAGTTTGACACACCTAATTTATGACTTTTTTTAGCCTAAAGTTTTTTTGTGTTTAACCGACTGTTACTTTGTTAATTCTGATATTTTATATAATTTTCCAAATACCATTAGCTTCGTTCAAAGTCCTAACTTCACTCTCCTTTTGATCCTTTCTTTCTTACTTCTCGGTAATTTCCATTTCTGCCTCTTCGTCATTTCCAAGTGGACAAATCTCAAGAAGTGATCTATTCAAACACATAGTAACTGATTTCTCGAGGAATTTTCATAAAACACTATAACTTAGAGCTTAGTAACTATAGTTTGCCTAAGTACTATTTGTAGCTATTGTTTAGTTGTTACCAACTTGTGTCACTTGTATTCAAACGCGCGATGAATATAGCATGTGTCAATTTTATTTGTTCGCGCAACGAATACAACATGTATCAACTATATTTGTTTGCACAATTATATTCATTCAGGCAATGAATACAACATATATCAACTGAAACAAAGACAAAATATAAGGGTGTATACAGAGGATACGACTTGTATCGATTGCATATAGGGGTGTATCGACTGTTTTCATTCGCACAATGAATATAATCAAGCAAATTACAGAAATACAGAAAAATAAAATGCTCTTGTTGAGAGTTGAATTCAAGACCTCCACTAACTAAGCGAAAGCTCTAACAAACTGAGCTAGGCAAACTTATTTTAGTTCAAAATAATTAATCTCTTGTTTCATGGATTTGGTATAAAATATTTTCACGTGTCCCAAATCCCCTCCGTAGGATGTCGTGACGGCACCTAATCTCTAAGACTAGGTAAGCCTTACAATATGAGAAAACATCAAATAAAAACTTAAAATTTCAAAACTTCAACAATTTCATCAATGGACTATAAGCTCAATACGTACAATTTTTCAAAAGCCGGCGAGATATAAGTCACAAGCTCTAGAGACAATGCTGAACAATCATATACATCATTGTCTATCAAAAACAATAAGAAATAAGGGAAAGGGTATAATGGAATTCTGAGGCCTGCGGACGCGGGCAGATATACCTTGAAGTCTCCAAGCAGTAACACAGTGCACTAATATCGAGGCTGATAGGATGTACCTGGATCTGCATAAAATATGTGTAGAAGCATAGTATGAGTACACCACAGCGGTGCCAAGTAAGTGCCAAGCCAAGCCTCGGTAGAGTAGTGACGAGGTCAGGTCAAAGCCCTACTGGAGATAATAAGGAACAAGACAGAAGATATAATGCTATGATGAAAATGACATGGAAGTGAACAATAAAGAATTTACGAGAAATAACAACATAGAATCAAGGAAAGCTAAAACAACACGAAAGGAAAATAAGAATTTTACATGTTAAGGAAAACAAGAACCAAACGATATAACAAATAAAGAAGATCAACAGGGGCACTCCCGAGGTACCGCCTCGTAATCCCAATTCGTAAAATTAAATCACAGTCTTTCCTTATATCACTGCATGAGCTTGTATATTTGGTTTTGAAATTTATTTTTCCGAAATAGCATCCTGCGTTTTAGCCCACCTTATTACACCTCATGGCTTCTAGTAGTTCCCCTACTAGCCACGTGTATCAAGCCCACCTTATCACACCGCATGGCTTCTAGTAGTTTCCCTACTAGCCACATGTATCAAGCCCATCTTATTTCACTGCATGTGTTTCAACCCCCAGACCTTATACCACCACATTCTTATCAATAATGACAACGGCACGGCAGAAACCTCGTGCAACAATAATAACCGCATGGTAGAAACAACGTACAAAATACCAAATAATCACCTTAACGATAACACAAAAGCCAAAACACAACAACTAAATAAATTATATTTCACGACTTACACCTTGCCTCAAGAGAACTACAGCCTTGGAATTCAACATCAAACTTAACAACAAGATATTTCAAGGATAGCAATTTCAAGTAAAGAATTTTCACGGTTAAATAATGAATACAGAAATCAAGAAAAGCAAGTAATTCAACTAAACATGTGATACAAGTTACAAATAGGAGATAAGACAAGCAGGCATGTGAAATTAGGCTAAACATGATGACTATAACATGCTAAAGTAACTCAATTAAGTCGTGAAAAAGAAACTACGCAGCAAAAATTGGAATTTCAATATTTAGCCCATGTACGCACTCGTCACCTTGCGTACACGGCTTCATATATCACATATTATCACCAAAATACCAAATCCTAAGGGGAATTTTTCCATACAAGGTTAGACAAGTCACTTACCTCAAACCACGCTCAATCAATCAATTAGAATGCCTTTTCCTCGATTTTCCAACTCCGAACGACTCAAATCTAGCCAAAACGATTTCATAATAGAAATATAACTATAGGAAGCTAGTTTAAATAATGAAATAATAACTTTTGCAAGAATTGGAAAAATCGCTCCAAAAGGTCGACCCGATCCCATGTCTCAGAACCGGCCAAAATTATAAAATTTGAACACCCATTAGATATTGAGTCCAACCATACAAGAGTTATACAAATCCTATACCAAAATCTCATTCAAATCCCCAATATTCGGCCTACGAAGTTTCCTTCAATTCTTCCCAATTTTTCAACCCAAATTCCTAATTAAATGATGAAACCAATGATAGAATAAGGGAATCTAATCAAAACGAGTTAAGAACTCTTACCCTAAGAATTCCTCTGAAAATCCCTCGAAACGTTACCTTAAACCGAGCTCTCTAAGTCCAAATTGTGAAATATGAAGAAACTCTCGATGTGAAATTTAAGTTATGCTGCCTTTTGATTTACACATCACGATCGCGTAACACAAATTTTGCCCAGCTCCAATTTATTCTTCGCGACCACGTGAAACCAATTGCGGACGCGATAAACAGGCAGCCTCAATATCGTGACCGCATCCCAGGCCACGCGTATGCATAGCACAAACTGCCTCAGCCCCCAGCCTCGCCATTTCTTCTACGGGAACGCGACTTCCTTCACGCGTTCGCGATTCATTGAAAGCCAACCTTCCATTATCGCAGACCTTCTCTCGTGATCGCATAGAGAAAATTTCCCCCAGTGCCAAACTACCCCTAGCGATCGGTAATCTTAAATGTTCCGAAATGCGCCGAAAATGATACTAATCACCCCCGAGGCCCCCGTGACCTCAACCAAAGATACCAACAAGTCCTAAAATACGATACGAACTTAGTCGAAGCCTCAAAGTACATCAAATAACATCAAAAACACCAATTACACCCCAATTCAATCCTAATGAACTTATAAACTTTTAACTTCTACATTTGATGTCGAACCCTATCAAATCAAGTCCGATTGACCTCAAATTTTGCATACAAGTCATAAATAATATTACGGACCTACTCCAACTTCCGGAATCGAAATCCGGCCCTAATATCAAATAGTCCACTCCCGGTTTAACTTTCCAAAATCTTCCAACTTTTGAACTTTCGCCGATTAACGCCGAAATGACCTACGGGCATCCAAATGAACATCCGGACATGCTCCTAAGACTCAAATCACCATACGGAACTATTGGAACAGCCAAAACTCCATTCTTGAGTCGTCATCACATAAGTCAAACTACGGTCAACTCCTACGATCTAAACTTCCAATTTAGGGACTATGTGTTCCATTTCACTCTGAAACTCTCACGAACGCGACACCAAGCGCCCCGACAAGTCGCATAACCACAAAATGAAATAGATGGAGCAATAAATAGGGGAATCAGGGTTAATATTCTCAAAACGACCGGACGGGTCGTTACAAATTCAAATATATTTACGAATGTTAAATTTACTAAAAGTATAGCAACGAATGATAAATGTTATCTCCAAGGCTTAAAAAGTATTTTCAACACGTCGTACCTAAGAACTACTTAAATTCACATTTATAAGCCAAGTTTACAAAGATTTTCGATAGATGTTATTACAATGTACATTGTCTTGTTTCATTCTCGAAGATAAGGTTACTGTTTTCCGTTAAAAATAAAGAAAAGAAAAAACAAAGCACTAGGTTAGTGGATTTCAACATTTTAAGAAATTCCAAAAAATTAAAGGAAACACTGAATTGTAACTCAAATAATTCTCTTCTTACAAATAATCATTTATAATTTCTTCTCTTATAATCTATTAAATCTCGAATCTTTCAAACAATTATTGAATCTAATTTGTGAAAATTACCTATATAGGTAATAAATTTATAATTGCATCGCATAATCTATACATTATTAAAAGAAGTACAAAACTCCTCCACATTAGGCCAAGTGGCAGTTCACAATAGGTCACTTCGCAATTTAGGACAAAGTTAGTTAGGTTAAGTAATAATTAGTTTATTTTTTAACTTAAATTTAAAAAAACTTAAATTATGCTCTACGTGTTGTTAATAGTTAGTTACTCAATTTGAATTTGAATTTAAATATGCTTTGTCACGACCCAAAATTCATTAAAGGTCGTGATGGTGCCGGACACCGCTGTCAGGCAAGCCAACAATAAATACTCAATTTGGTCCTCGTTGTAATATTTTGAAATCATATTTTCCATCCATTAAATAGTAAAAGATGGGATTTATAGAGTAAATGATAATATTTTTAACAATTTCAATACAGAACAACTCATAATCACCCTAAAACCCGGTGTCACAAGTGCATGAGTATCAACTAGGAATGTAAAATAAAATACAGCATCTGTCCGGAATATAAATTTGGACAGGAGAAATATAAATACTCGGAAAGACACTCTGCTGGCTGTGGGTCATAATTTGGAATGCAGCTCACGTAAGTTCCTGCATGCATACATGCCTCTGCTCTCACAAGGCTACAAGTCACATATGTACCTGCACAAAAATGTGCAGCAAGTATAGTATGAGTACGTAATCAACATGTACCCAGTAAGTATCTAGCCTAACCCCGGAGGAGTAGTGACGAGGGATCGACATAGACACTCACTAGTGGTCCAATAACATCAAGTACAGTAAAGAGATAAGTAAATATGAGGCAAAGTAAATAAATAAGGTAAATAAGTAATAAATTATATGGTAAAAAGCCCCCCTCTTTACGAGGAACTCAAGCTCTCCATTAAAAATTCCCTCCTTAACCAGAGCATATTTATAGATATAGTGGATCTCATCAGATAGATCGTCATAACTCAAATCAGGAAAACTCACAGATACACTGGCTTCTTGCCAAATATTACACGTGAATCCATGACGATATGATATAGGAAATGTCGAGGCGTACGGTCCGATTCAACATAATTATTTAAACTGTGCACTACCGATGGTCGAATAGCCCGAACCATAAATACATCTATTAAACTGCCGAGGCGGACGACCCGCTACCATGAGAGTGTGGTACATAAATCCTGCCGAGCCGAACGGCCCGATCCCATAAGAGTAAGAAGCTTTGACGGGTCCTTGACCCCACTCACGAATAAACGTGTGAGTTGTAATTTCTTTAACAAAAACCTTTCAATGATATATATATACCACGGAAATAGGCCGTAAGAGGAGTAAAATTATTCGGTGACTAATCATGAACTCGTGAAATCTCTATAATAGCAAGTCTAGTCTCAAGTAGTAATGTAAAATAGAGGAATTTAATAGGCGAGAGACTGCTCAAATAGTACAGCTATAGCATGATGTGAACCTAAGCCTACCCGGATAATAACATGAATGTAGCTACGTACGGGCTCTCGTCACCTCACGCATATATAGCCCCCACAACAAGTAGCACACATCAATATACAATACCTAGGGTTAATTTCCCCATCACGATGTTAGACAGGAGACTTACCTTGCTCCAAAACTCTATAACCAGCTCCAAATCCTCTTTAACACCTCAAACCGATGCATGTCGCTCCGAAACTAGTCAAATAAGATGCCACCCAATCAAAATATACTCTAATGCTCACAATTAATCAATTTATAACAATTTCCAACTCCGCTCGAAAAGTTGATAAAATCACATCGGGCCCACGTGCCCGGATTCCAGAAATGTTTGAAGACAAACACTACCTATAGCATTACGAACTCAAATATATAATTTATTCTCAATTTCATGCCCCAATTCATGATCAAAATTTAAAAATACCAATTTCTAGGTTTATCTTAAAAATCCCAAATTTCTATAAATTTCCATGTTTAAATCCATATATAAACCAAGTATTTAACTTGCAATAGGTGGGAATCACTTACTTTGTCATAGATGATGAAACTCTCCCCTTGAAGCTCTCCAGAAATCGCCAACTAAGTGAAAAATGGGAGAAAAAGGAGCCAAGTCCCGTTCATAAATCAATCTGTCCAGCCGACCTTCCGCACCTGCGGTACCTCAGCCGCACCTGCAGCTCCGCATCTGCGTAAGGCCTATCAAAGTTGTGGCTCCAGCTCACACCAACAGCCCTCGCTTATGCGCGCAAGGTAGCGCACCTGCGCTCACTCTTCTGCGGGCCAAATGTGCTTCTGCGCACAGACGTGCCGCTTCTGCAGTCCTCAACTGCCTTGGCCCCTCTGCTCCTGCGCTTGTCTTGCCGCTTTTGCAGCGTCGCACCTGCGGCCCTTTTTCTGCAGGTGCGATTACACCAGAACTCAAGCCCTTCAGCAACACAACAAAATTCCAAGTTGATCTGTTGACAATCCGAAATCACCTCGAGGCCCTCGGGACCTTGACCAAATATACCAATACGTCCCAAAACACATTACGAACTTAGTCAAGGCTTCAAATCACGCAAAACAATATCGAAACTGCGAATGACCCTCCAATTCAAACTCAATGAACTTTAAAATTTCAAACATCTACCTTCGATGCCAAAACCTATCAAATCACGTCAGATTGACCTCAAATTTTGCACACAAGTCATAATTAACATTACAGACCTACTCGAACTTCTAGAATTGTAATTCGACCCCAATATCGAAAAGTCCACTCCCGGTCAAACTTCTCATAGACCTTCAAATTCCAACTTTTGCCAGATGACCGCAAAATGACCTACGGGCCTCCAAATGCTCATCCGGACACGCTCCCAATACTAGAATCACCATACAGAGCTATTCCCGGATTCGGAATCCCAAACGGACATTGATAAAATTGAAATGCACTTCAACTCACACTTATGAAATTCTTCCAAAATGCCAACTTCCACAATAGACATCGAAACGCTCCCAGGTCATCCAAAACTCGATTCGGACATACGCCCAAGTCCAAAATCACCATACGAGCCTGTTGGAACCTTCAAATCCCGATTTCGAGGTCGTTTACTCAACATTCACATCTTAGTCAATTCCTCTTACATAAGGCTTCCGAAAATAGAATTTTCTCTCCAAATCAACTTCGAACTTCTCAAAATGTAATTCCGATCACGCGTACAAGTCATAATACCTGAAGTGAAGCTGCTCAGGGCCTCAAACTGCCAAACGACGTGCTCTCTCCCACTTAAACATACGTTCGTCCTCGAACGTGCTAAGAACTTCTCTGGAGTTGTCCAAAATCACTATTCAACAACTCGTGCACCTATCTATGCCACCGCAACCAAATTGGGCACATTAGCTCGAGTCAAGCTGAAGATTCTCCCTTTTATTTAGTAAAATAAGCCTTAGTGCCAACTTCCAACATCTGGAATCCTCCACTAGGCCTATTTCCAATATAGGAACACCGTATCAATCACTACACACTCCACCAAACATGATTGCATACTCATACCATGCACCGCGTAACTCATTTGACCAAAGAAATCTTTCCAAAGCACAATAGCTAAAATTTCCACTGACCGAAGCCCGTTGTGTACCTCATGACCAATTAAGCCTTGCTTTTAAAAACCAACCCAAAATCCATTAAAGGTCATGATGGTGCCGAACACCATTGTCAGGCAAGCCAACAATAAATACTCCAAGCTAATCCGTTGACTATCCGAAACCACCCCGAGGCCCTCGGGACCTCGACCAAATATACCAATACGTCCCAAAACACATTACGAACTTGGTCGAGGCCTCAAATCACGCAAAACAACATCGAAACTACGAATCACCCTCCAATTCAAACTTAAAGAACTTTAAAATTTCAAACTTCTACCTTCGATGCTGAAACCTATCAAATGATGTTCGATTGACCTCAAATTTTGCACACAAGTCATAATTGATACTATGGACCTATTCCAACTTTCGAAATCGTAATTCGGCCACGATATCGAAAAGTGCACTCCCAGTCAAATTTCTCAAAGACCTTCACATTCCAACTTTCGCCAAATGACCTCAAAATGACCTACGGACCGCCAAATCTATATTAGGACGCGCTCCCAAAATAGAATCACTATACAGAGCTATTCCCAGACTTGGAATCCCCAACAGACATTGATAACATTGAAATGCACTTCAACTCAAACTTATGAAATTCTTCCAAAATGCCAACTTCCATAATAAGCGTCAAAATGCTTCCTGGTCATACAAAACTCGATCCGGACATACGCCCAAGTCAAAAATCACCATGCGAACCTGTTGGAACCTTCCAATCCTGATTACGGGGTCGTCTACTCAAAATGCACACCTTAGTCAATTCCTCCTACTTAAGGCTTCCGAAATTAGAATTTTCTCTCCAAATCAACTGTGAACTTCTCGAAATTAAATTTCGACCACGCGTATAAGTCATAATACCCGAAGTGAAGCTGCTCAGGGCCTCAAATGGCCGAACGACGCGCTAAAGCTCAAAACGACCGGTCGGGTCGTTACATGCTTAACTATTTTTTTATGAAAATAATATTTTTTTATATATTTAAAATTATTTGTATTTTATGCTCAATGCCATCTTTCAAGTTTTGCACTCAGAGTTATCTTGTTACAACTACCATAACTATACATAATTTCATCTGACGACATTATTATACCGAGAAGAAATTCAACTATTATGCTACTAAAGATATTACTACAGAGATTGAGGTAGGAGATGGGCCTTTTGGTATTCCTTTAGAAATGCAAGGTAAGTCTTCTACTAATATGGAGGCATTGTGTGATTGAATTAGAGATGAAATTATTGAAAAATATTATCACGTGTGAGTGACTTTGCTTATTATTTCATGGTGGATTATTAATATATAATTTGTGGAATAGACTTCTAATTCAAACTGAATGATGTATTTTGATTATTCAAATCATCATGTAAGCAACAATTAATTAAATTAGATAATATTATATACTTTGGTATAACGATATATGTTATATTGATTTAAATCTTCAATATGTATGTTTACTTTATATTGTATATTTTAACTAAATAAAATAAAAAATAATAAAAGTCTCTTACGATAAATATTTAAGTCCATTTTTCTCTTTGAAATAATTATAAGATCTCGGTATTATTTTTTTTGGTAATTTGACACTCAAAAGTACTTTTTAGAAAGATCGTCTAAACACAAGTTGTTTACCAAATGTTGCAAAAAGTATTTCTTAAATGAGTTGGCCAAAGAAAAAGTGTATTTTTCTTTTTCAAAAGTACATTTAGATAAAGTGCTCCTGAAAAATAATACTTTTCAAAATAAGCAGTTTTTGACAGCTTGGCGAAATGGGCTCTTAGTTTCGTGTTGTTCTTATATTACACGATATATAAGGTGCAAAATTGTAAATGAATATTATATTTTATGAAGGTAAATAATATTCAATATAATTTATATGTTATAGCTCAAGCTCATGGCATGTATTATCTTCACACAATTGTTCATTGGGCTACATCATCATCAAGGTGAAAAGCGCACGTAGTTGCATGTGCTATGCCTTATAAAACTCCTTACTTTCCTTTTTTATTCTGATATAGAATTCGCCTAAGGTGTGATATGCACCCCTTCTTCCGATCTTTGTTAGCATAGAAGCATGCTAGTCTTTTTTTTACCCGCCCTCGTCAGTACGCCATCCTCGTGGTATCACACTATAGAGTTTCTTTCAACACATTAAAATAAAGAACACTAAACAACGCAAAAATGCAGTATCACACAAGTAATTACATCTCAAATAAACAGCTAAATAAATAGTGAATTGAAAACAATGAAATATTTGGATGTCACGACCCAAAATCCTACCACAGGCGTCGTGATGGTACTTAGTTTCTAAGACTAGGTAAGCCGATTATAATTTTATTTCGAGCCATTTTGTTTTACATATAATTATAACAACCTCCCAAGACTCGTAATACAGACTCATGAACTCTAACCGAATACATGCAATGATCTCAAGGATCGAATATACGGTACTATTCGAATAAAGGTTGATAGTACAATATAATGGAAAGACTCTAAGGGACTGCGACAACCAAGCTGTCCTACCTTGAATCCTTGCGATCACACTCTAATCTCTGCCCGAATCCGATATCTCCAATACCTATTTCTGCACAAAAACGTGCAGAAGTGTAGTATGAGTACACCATAGTCGGTACCCAGTAAGTATCAAGACTAACCTCGGTGGAGTAGTGACGAGGTACAGTCAATACACTCACTAGTCAAATAACCTGTGCAACATAGTATACAAAAATAATAGAAAATAAATAGCAGTGATAGCAACAATAATCAACTTATGACATACACAACAAGGAACCAGGAACACCATAAATATTGCTCAAACGAATAATAAACACAAGTACAACCAATTAGTCAAGTCTTTTAAAATATACATCTTTTATCTATGAGTTTTTCAAATAAAAATCTTTAGAATGTAATCTGTACAATTAAATATTTCCTGAATATACTTCCTTCAAATAAATATCTTACGAATATAATTCTTTCAAGTAAATTCCTTTTGAATATAATTCTTTCAAGTAAAAGTCACCATGTGACATCCCATTTAACTTTCCCGGTGTGAAAACTATATTCAACATATCACATCGAATGGCACAGTAATACATTCGTGCACTTGTCTCATTATCATCCGATATATAGATGTAGGTCAAATCAATTAGCATGGCAACACCCTTCCTGCATTTATCTCTTTATCAATGTGCATACATATAGCAGTACCGACTAGGTAGGATAAATGCCAATAACAAAAAAGATAAAAATAAAGTGGGAGGCACACACGAAGCAACAACGAGTACAAGACACATAGAAACATAGGTGCACAATAATAACTCAAGATAAAGGCATGAATGTATACGCAACAAAAAGAATATCACAATATAATGTATGTCTCTTGTCCTCGCCTGCACGGAAACACCTTTCGTGCCATGAACACATGATAATATAAAACTAATGGCACGACATCACCTTTCGTGCTTTTACTCTCATCCTCACATGCTAATATAAATAAAATGGCACGACATTATCCTTCGTGCATATTAAGAATGGCACGACATCACCCCTATGCTTTATACTTTTTCTCACATGATAATATAACTGAAATGGCACGGCATCATCCTTCGTGTTTTACACTCTTCCTTACTATGTACATGTATATCATTAACAAGAAAGGTAATAAGCATAAATAACACCAAAGAGAGTGTTTAAACTATAACACAATACAATAATTCATATCATAATTTGTCCACCTGCCACAACCAACTCCAAAGATACAACAAAAATAAATTAATTTCAAAACAAATAGCCCAAGGCTCCACACAACGTATATAAAACCTAAAAAATAACAACAAAGATGGAAAAGTAACTCAGCATAGCACAACACCATCTTTAATCTAAGGTTTTGATAAATATATTAATGCCTCTTTTTAAGCTTATTTAATTAATTATTTGCAGATGGAAAATCCATAATGAAATTAATTCCACGAAATATCAAATCAACAAACACACGGAACTCACATAAAAATTCAAGTGGCAATCACCCCAAATTATCATATAAAATACAAACTTGACAAACAAGGAACGAGGTATGACAAATAAAGGATTTACTATATTCCAATTATTTTCCAATTTAATATACAAGGGTGTCTACCAATTTTAACCGGTATAAATTGCACATATAAACCAAGTACGTACTCGTCACCTCGCGTACATGATTTTCAATCACACAATTTCCAAATAGGGCTCAATGTCTAAGGGGTAATTCCCTCACTCAAGGGTAAGAAAGATACTTACCTTTTTGAAGTTATGCCAATATTCTAAAGATTGCCTTCTTGATTGAATTGACCTCCGTACTGCTCAAATATAACCATATTGATTGTATAACTTTATTAAAATTCATCGAAAAACATTCCGGATAATAAAACGTCAATTTAAATTTTTGCATTAAAAAGTCAACGCGGGGCCCGCCACTCGGAACCAGATAGAATTTTTACGAAATCTGAAAATCCATTACGATACGAGTTCAACCATACCAAATTTACCAAATTTCGATAACGAATCGACCTCCAAATCTTATATTTTCGTTTTTAAAAGATTTTGCAAACATCTCATTTTATTAGAATTGATTCACTAATAAAAGATGAAAGTAATCATGGAATCATGAAATATAATTTAAACCGAGTAGGAAACACTTACCCCAATCCATTTTGTCATGACCCAAAATCCACTATGGGTCATGATGGCGCCTAACGTTGCCGTCAGTCAAGCCAAAGCTGATTTACCAATTTAATTACTCATTTTGTATTTTTGAAATCGTGATTTTCCTTAACTTAACCGTATATCATAGAATCAAAATGAATAAAAATATTAACGTGAACCACAATAATGAATAACCTAAAGAAAAACCCCAAAACCTGGTGTCACAAGTGCATGAGCATATTCTTAAGAGATACAACAGCAATGCAACGTCTGTCCAGAATGTAAATAAGACATGATAAATTAAATAGTACGATGAAGACTCAGTGGACTACGAAGCGTAGCCTGAAATACATCTCACATAAAGTCTCCTCAGCAGGTGTGCCTACGCGCTAAAAGGATCACCAAATGAACCTGTCAGTTCCTGCATATTTAGTGCAGAAGTGCAACATGAGTACGTAAATCAACGCGTACCCAGTAAGTATCGAGCCTAACCCCGGAGAAGTACTGACGAGGGGGAGACATCGACACTTATTAAAGGTCCAATAAAATAATATAATAAAAGAAGAGCAGATATGAGGCATATGTCAATGATGGGATCGATCTACAAGTTACATAATCTGCCAATTTACTTCTTTTAAAGCATGAATTTCTAAACCTTGTCACGATCGTGGAAAAGAATCTCAGCCTCCTCTTCGCGTTCGCGAAAAGGCCATCACGTTCGCGAAGGCAAAGAATATCAGCCTCCAATTTACTCTACGCGTTCATGCCCTCCTTGTCATGATCATGAAGCCTTGTGACCACTACCCTTCGCGGGCCACTAGCCTCGTTTACGAAGGCTTAACACTTCCAGGCCCCCAACTCCCCCTTCCTTCTTCGGGTTCGCGACCTCCACGTCGCGTTCGCGTAGGCTGCTCCAGGTCCGTCTCCGCATTCGAGACCACTATGTTCCATTCACGAAGAACAAAATTTCAACGACCCAAAATCCTTCTTCTCGAACGCGGGACTCCCTTCACGTTCGCGAAGGAAAAAACTAGAACCAGCAACAGCAGCAGCCAAAACAGCCAAAATTGGACCGAAACCACCCCGAAACAGATCCGAGACCCTCGGGGCCATGTCAAATCACACCAATCAGCCCCAATACATAACACATACCTGCTCGGGGCCTCAAATCACATCAAACAACATCGAAATCACGAATCTCACCCCATTTCAAGCCTAATGAACTTTAGAACTTTAAACTTCTACATTTGATGTCGAAACAGTCTGATTGACCTAAGATTTTGCACATAGGTCATAATTGACATTACGGACTTACTCTCACTTCCGGAATCAGAATCCGACCCCGATATAAAAAAAGTCCACTATTGGTCAAACTTCCCAACAATCATCAAATTTTCAACTTTCGCTAATTGACGCTGAAATTACCTATGGGCCTCCAAATCAACATCCGGACACGCTCCTATGATCAAAATCGCCATACAGAACTATTTCCAGGCTCGGAATCCCAAACCGACATCGATAAACTCAAAATCCACTTCGATCCAAACTTAGAAAATAATTAAACCTTTAGAATACTAATATTTCATGATAAGTGTTGAAATACTCCCGGTTCACCCGATACTCAACCCGAAGATACGCCCAAGTCTAAAATCATCATACAAACCTATTGGAACCGTCAAATCCTGATTCCGAGGTCATTTACTAAAAATACAAATTTTAGTCAATTTTCCAACTCAAAGCTTCCGAAATTAGAATTTTGCTTTCCAAATCAACTCCGAACTTCCCGAAATTTGATTCCGACCACACGCACAAGTCATAATACCTGAAGTGCAGCTACTCAAGACCTCAAACCATCGAACAACGGTCTAGAGCTCAAAATGACTAATTAGGTTATTACATTCTCCCCCACTTAAAGATATGTTCATCCTGGAACGTGCTAAGAACTACTCCAGAGTTTTCCGAAATCAATGTTTAACACCTCGTGCACCTACTCGTGCCATTAGCACCCAGTTTTGCACCTTAGCTCGAGTCGGGCTGAAGGTCCTCCCTTTTGTTTAGCCAATTAGCCTTGGAATCAATTTCCAACTTCAGAATTTCTTTACAAGACTAAATTCTAATGTACGAACACCATACAAATATCCACACGCTGAGTCCACACATAATCATGCACCACTGCTGGCATTACACGATACACCGCATAACTCATTTGCCCAAGGCAACCTCCTCCAAGCATAACAGCTGAAATTGCATTGAACCGACACTCGAATCACACCTCATAGCACATATAAGCCTGGTTTTCAATCCTCATTTACTGCCATGACAGAAGAGATGTGTAGACATCATAACCACCTACCGAATCAACAAATTCTGGAGTCTCCTCTCCTGACATGAACTATTACCTCATTCTGAACTGAATAACAATATTCGTTTTTTAATATACCTTATATAAATCTGATTGTATTGAATTTCAGGTCTAATAGTCTCATCTCACCCAGTATAGGCTACACAGGCAATAAGCCACTTCAAACACTGACTAAGATCTCATATGACACCAAAACTGGGCCAACAAGCTACAAACTCAAATGCGATACATAAGGAGAAACGAACTCTGAAAATGGAACTTCCCAGCCCTCATAATGAATAAAATGGCCGAACAGACACTATGAACTCTCCTTAGAGAATGGGAAACAAAATACACATAAACAAATATATGCAATGATAATCAATATCTCACTGTTGCGGCATGCAACCTGATCTAACATGGCACTATTGCAGTGTGCAACCCGATCCAAATAGTATACCCGTGGCGGCGTGCCACCCGATCTACACATAACAATCAATAAGAAAACACACACATCAATTCGTAAAGCTTATACTTTTGAGATGCCCGAATATCGACCACAAGCATGCCGAGTGCAAAAATACAACTCTGGGGAGACGAATAGCGCCACATGTTACGAAACGCAAGCACAACTAACATGCGTTAAATGACATGCATCTCGAGATCCATCCTACTCACATAACATTACAAGCTACACGAGATCATACCATACTAGGCTAATAACCTTTCAAGGATCCACAATGGACCTCTTAATGACACACACGAGAAGTCGTCCCAACCCGGAACAAACTCCCACAGTCCACATGTGAGGGCCCATGAAACATTTCCTAAAACTGAGGTTCTGTGATGCCGGGGTAGGCGTAGAGGTTAATAATAGTAAAAAATTCTTCGCGGCAAGCTTGTGAGTCACGGTTCGGACTTTTTGGATTGAATAGTGCGATGGGAAGTTGAAGGGAAATATTGGGCAGAAGTAGACATTTCTGCGGCCCATTCTGTGGTCGCAGCACCACTCTACGGATCGCAGACTGGTCGTAGAGTGAGGCACTTTTCTGGGTCATTTTGATGTCGGTTTTACGACCCATACTGCATAGCCATTTTGTGGGCCGCACTCTTGTCGCATATCCCGCTTTAGGAGTTTTTAGAGGGAGGTTCTGTGGTGCATTATTCGACCGCAGAATAGGTCTGCGGTGCATTATGCGACAATTCACAATACCACAGGGGATTCATTTTTGGGTTCTTAAACCAAACCCTGTTTCGTTAAAACATATGTCATGGTCCATTTTGAGCATATATCTGATACGTTTTGAGTGAGGGAGAGTTCCTAGAGTGGGAGAGTGACCTTCAATGTAGTACCCATCAATTCTTTCTCAATAATTGAGGATTAACAAGGGAGTCTTCATCCTAATTGTAAGAATCTATGTCCTAGCTCTCAATTTCAACAAATTCAAAAACGGGATAATTAGAGAGACAATTATTGGGTATGAGGGTTGGTGTCTTGCATTCATGTATTCTTGAAGTATGTGGGAAGGTTGTGAGCTAAAGATGGTAGATAATGGGTTGGCACGATGGAATCCTCCATAAAAGGGATCTTGAATCCTTAATGCACACCTAGTGTTTGATAATATGCTCAAATGAGCTATAACCATGATCATCTTCCTAATTTTGGTTCAACTTGTTCTATTTCTAAAATAGATTGAAGTTGCTAAGAATTCCGGATCATTTTAGAGTTTAAGAAGCTCAATTGAGGTATGTTGGCTAAACCACCTTCTTCTTGGAATCAAATCCCACGATGTTCATGAATTTGGTGTAAGTCCCAACTTGATCATTATTGAATTGGGAATTATTAAAGTGTTTGTGTTGAAGGTTGTATGTTCAATATTTATTCTAAATGCTTTATCATGTCATCTTGCCATTTGAGCATGTGTTCAAAATGTGGAATATGTATTAGAAATGTTAAGACTTCATGTCAAGATCGAAATAACGGTTGTTATGCCAAATTGTATGAAAAGCCTCTATGTGCCTAAGATTCCCAAATTGCTCATATGTGAATTTAATGTCTTTAATGGGAAGCCTTATTATTGTTGATAATGATAATGATATTTGAATGTGGAAAAGGGAACTGGAGCTATGAAATACGGCCAAGTGCCAAAAATAACTTTGTAATCGTGATCACTAGTGGCAATGAATCTAAAAGATATGAAAGAAGTATGTTGTGAGATTATTGACTGAAAAAGGTAACGTCTTGGGTGAGATGTCCTAGCCGATCGGGCCGTAATCGAACGCCATGCCACACACATGGTGGTGACTGTGCCAAAAATGATAATTGAAATTGTGGTTATGGTTGCTGTCTCAAGTGAGATGACCTAGCCGATCGGGTTGTGATTGGACTCGGTGTGAGAATACGGTGGTATTGTTAATTGTTGAATATCGGCACTAAAGATCAATCAACCTAATAACATGTAAATTGACTTGAAAACTTATGTGATCCTTAACTTGATGTTTTGATATTATTTGAAGCTGTTATTGAATTCTTGAATGTTCCCCCTGTATTATCATTCATTCTATTCATATGGTGTTTAGCTTTACATACTAGTGCTATTCGACGTACTAACGTTCCTTTTGCTGGGGGTGCGGCATCTTTAAATGGATGCAGGTGGTTATGTAGCAGGTAGTGTTGATCAGCGATAGTGGCACAGCCTTTTCCCAACAGACTTGGTGAGCCCCACTTCATCTCGGGGTCACATTTTGTATCTTTTATTCATATCATTATCACGTCTCAAGGTATAGTCGAGGCCTTGTCGCCGGCACTATCATAGAATCTTTTGTATCTTTTAGAGGTTTTGTAGACACTATGCGGGTTGTACATGGGTGCTAGAAAAGTCAAACAGATTATGTTGTGTTTTGAACTCTTATTCCACTCGAGTCATAAGAATGTGTATACTTTGGGACTTTTGAATGATGTAACCAACGAGACGATTTAGTATCGCATATATGATCTTTCTACTGTCTAATTAATTAAACCACGTCTTTTCTTGATCATGGGTGAGTTCGGTAGAAAGTATTTAACAGGCTTGCTCGACTAGGTTCACTCGGTTGAGCGCTGGTCGTAGATTCCTGAGGTTGGGGCGTGACAAACTTGGTATCAGATCATAAGGTTTTAAAGCATCCTAGGATGTCTCGGAGCCATGTCTAGTAGAGTCCTTATCGGTGCGTTGTCGACCACATCTATAAGTTGGAGGCTACTTGGAAATTTAGGAAAAATACCCTTCTTTGATATTTTGGATCGTGCGATGAAACTGATTGTGGAACTGTTCCTCCCCTAACTCGTGCATTCCTATAACTTTCAATACATGGCACCTAAGATGAGAGAAAGAATTGGCCAAGTAGCCAATACTGCTTTAGGAGTGGCGGTTGACCCTTTACTTGGTGAAGCTGGTGAATACCGAAGGGGTGAGGATAATCCCCCAACTGCTGCACTACCTGATTCCACTACACTTGACCGGGCCACACCAGTTCCTGCACCTACTGAGGGTGCAACGATTCCTCCAAGTAATATTCCGGTTCCACCTCCAGCTCTGGCTTCCGATTCTATGGTTCTGATGTTGATCTTAGGGGATCTATCCAGATGTTGATACAGATAGTGGCTTTTCAAGCCCAGCAATCAAATGTTGTACCCACTTCTTCTAGCCAACAAGGGGATTCTAGTGGTTCCTGGGTGAACAAGTTTCTTTAGTTGGATCCTCCGGTGTTCACGGGTGCTATTCCCTAGGAAGATCCATATGACTTAATTGACGAGATGCATAATACTCTCCGGGTTATGCGCGCTACTGAGACGAAGGGAGTGAGTTTTCCGATGCTTTCATGGATCATTTCTTTCCGACCGAGACTAGGGCAGCTTGTGCCGCAGAGTTTGAGAATGGTAAGCAAGGAAATAAGACTGTGTGGGAGTATCACATGGAGATTGCGTGTCATTCTAAATATGCCATTCTCATGTTGCCTACTATGGAGGCTAGAGTGCGCCGGTTTGTGCAGGTCCTTAGCCCATTGGTTATCAATGAGGCCGCTACAGCTGCCTTGAAATCAAATATGAACTGTGGGAAGATGATAGCATTTTCTCAAGTTATAGAGAACCGTAAGTTGAAGAGCAGAATGGAGCGAGAGGGTACGAACAAGGCCCGGTCCGAGGGCAACTTTGGGGAGTCATTTGATAGGGGAAGGTCAGCTTTTAGGGGAGGGTCCTCAGGGCCATCCCAATCTATTGCTCAGTTTTCAGCTAGTGCACCGCCAGCGGGGCCCGGTCAACAGCAGGGGCATCATTTTAGGCCCAATCAAGGCAGCAGGGGACCCCACCAGCAGGGCCAATCAGGAAAGAGATTCCAGCAGCAGCGGAGGCCCCCATGCCCTAGGTGTGGGAAGATACACTTGGGGATTTGCTACATAGACCTACCTATATGTTGCGTGTGCGGATTGAGGGGTCATATTCATAGGGAGTGTCATTCATCCCACCAGGGTGCGGGCAGGGGCACAACACAACCATCCAGTTCTGCAGCTGCTACATCTTCAGCACCCACTTCGGCTTGAGGCACTCCAGTACTAGCAGGGTGTGGTGTAGCTAGGGGTGGTACATAGAGTTCATGAGGACTCACCCGTTTCTATGTTATGAGTGGTCGCCAAAATACCAAGGCTTCACCAGATATTGTCACAAGTATATTGACTGTCCAATCTCATAATGTATATGCTCTTATTGATCTGTATTCCACTTTGTCCTATGTTACCCCTTATGTTGCTATGGAATTTGAGATATAACCGGAATAGCTTCCTGGGCCTTTCTCTGTGTCTACTTCGATTGGCGAGTCTATTATGGCTGCACGGATTTATAGGGGTTGTGTTGTCACGGTGCGTGGCCGGGACACCGTGTCCGATCTCATTGAATTGGGGATGGTTGATTTTGATGTAATTATGGGAATTGATTGGCTTTATTCATGTTTTGCCAAGCTCGATTGCCAAACTAGGACTGCGAGGTTTGAATTTTCAAATGAGCTAGTTGTTGAGTGGAAGGGGGATGATGTGATGCCAAAAGATAGGTTTGTTTCTTACCTTAAGGCCATAAAGATGATTAACAAGGGATGTACCTACCATTTGGTCTGAGTTACGGACACCACTGCTGAGGCACCTACACTCGGGTTTGTTCTAGTTGTGAATGAATTTCCAGAGGTCTTTCCTGATGAGTTCCCTGGGATTCCGCCAAATAGGGAGATTAATTTTGGGATTGATGTGATCCTAGGCACGCAGCCTATATCTATTCCACCCTACTGGATAGCACCAGCAGAATTGAAGGAGCTAAAGGAACAATTGAAGGATTTGTTAGAGAAGGGATCCATCCGACCGAGTGTGTCACCGTGGGGTGCACCAGTTCTCTTTGTGAGGCAGAAAGATGGATCACTGAGGATGTGCATTGACTTCCGACAGCTCAACAAGGTCACAATCAAACATAAATACCCATCACCTTCAATAGATGATTTGTTTGAATAGTTACAAGGTGCAAGGTACTTCTCCAAAATTGATTTACTGTTTGGGTACCACCAATTGAAGATCAGGGAGCAGGATATTCCGAAAACAGCTTTCAGGATCCGGTATGGGCACTTTGAATTTATGGTAATGTCTTTTGGGCTAACAAATGCCCTGGAAACTTTTATAGATCTTATGAATCGAGTTTTCAAGCCTTTTATCTATTCCTTTGTGATGGTGTTCATTGACGATATTCATGTGTATTCACGAGGTTGAGAGGACCATGCCGATCATCTCATGGCAGTTTTGCAAACTCTTCATCAGCACCAATTGTATGCGAAATTTTCAAAATGTGAATTTTGGCTCGAGTCTGTCACATTCTTCAGTCATGTTGTCTCCAGAGAAGGAATTAAGGTTGATCGTCAAAAGATTGCCGCAGTGAAGAAGTGGCCTAGACCTACAACGCCAATTGAGATTCGCAGTTTATTGGGCTTAGCAGGGTATTATAGGAAGTTTGTGGAGGGGTTCTCTACTCTTGCCTCTCTGTTGACTAAATTGACTCAGAAAGCAGTTACGTTCCAATGGTCCGATGCTTGTGAAAGGAGCTTCCAGGAGTTGAAATCAAGATTGACTACGGCGTCAGTGTTGACCCTGCCACAGGGTACGGATGGATTTGTGGTATATTGTGATGCTTCAAGAATTGGGCTTGGGTGTGTGTTAATGCAATACGGCAAGGTTATAGCATATGCTTTTAGGTAACTCAAGAATCATGAAAAGAATTATCCAACACATGACTTAGAACTTGCAGCGGTGGTTTTTGCATTTAAAATTTGGCGTCATTATTTGTATGAGGTCCATGTGGATGTATTCACGGACCACAAAAGTGTTTAATATATTTTCAAATAAAAGGAGTTGAATCTGAGGCAGAGAAAATGGCTTGAGTTACTCAAGGATTACGACACCGATATTCTATATCACCCGGGGAAAGCCAATGTTGTGGCGGATGATCTTAGCCGGAAATCTATGGTTAGTTTGGCTCACTTGGAGGCATGTCAGAGGCCGTTGGCCAAGGAAGTTCATTGATTGGCTAGTTTGGGAGTTCCTCTTGCGGACACTAATGGAGGAGGGGTAATTGTACAAAATAGGGCTGAATCATCGCTTGTTAAGGAAATCAAAAAGAAGCAATACAATGACCCATTTTTGGTGCAATTGAAGGAGGGGATTCAAAAACATAAAACTATATCTTTTACTCTTGGCATGGATGATGGTACACTAAGGTACCAAGGGCGGCTATTGGTTCCAAATATAGATGATCTCCGGGAAAGAATCATGACCGAGGCTCACACTTTTAGGTATTCCGTGCACCCAGGTTCTACGAAGATGTATCATGATCTCAAGGAAGTCTATTGGTGGACTGACATGAAAAGGGAAGTGGAGAAATTTGTGGCAAGGTGTCCGAATTGTCAGCAAGTCAAGGCCGAATACCAACGGCCTGGTGGGTTGGCACAAAACACAGAAACTCCAATGTGGAAGTGGAAAATAATTAATATGGATTTTGTGGTAGGATTACCACGCACTCCGTGCAAGTTTGACTCAATTTGGGTGATTGTGGATCGGCTCACGAAATCAGCACATTTCTTGCTAGTTAAATCTACCGACACAGTGGAACAGTATGCTCAGTTGTATATCAACGAAATAGTCAGGCTACATGGCACTCCAGTTTCTATCATTTCTGATCGAGGGGCTCAGTTCACGGCAAATGTAGGAATAAATTTCAGCAAGGTTTGGGTACGCAGGTGAATCTTAGTACAACATTCCATCCACGGACCGACGGGCATGAAGAGCAGTCTATTCAGATGCTTGAGGACATGTTGCGTGCTTGTATTCTTGACTTCAATGATAACTGGGATGATCATTTGCCACTCATAGATTTTTCTTATAACAACAACTTTCATGCTAGTATTCAGATGGTACCAATTGAGACATTATATGGTAGGAGATGTAGATCTCCCATTGGGTGGTTCAAGATTGGGGAAGCAGAGTTGATAGGGCCAGACCTCGTGCATCAGGCTATGGAAAAATTTAAGATCATTAAGGAGCGGTTAAAAACTGCTCAGAGTCGTCAAAAGTCCTATTCGGATGTTCATCTTAGGGATTTGGAGTTCAAAGAAGATGATTTAGTATTCTTGAAAATTTCCCCCATGAAAGGTGTAATGCGATTTGGTAAGAAAGGGAAATTGAGTCTGAGGTATGTTGGACCGCAAAGAATCATTTTGAGGATCTGTGAGGTGGCGTACAAGCTTGAGCTACCACCTGAGATATCATTAGTGCACCCGGTATTCCATGTGTCTATGTTGAAGAAGGTAGTTGGAGATCTATCAACTATTGTGTCGATTGAGGCCATTGAGTTTAATGAAGAACTGTCATATGAATAAATTCCAGTTGCCATTCTTGATAGGCAGTCCCGAAGTTGAGAAATAAAGGAATTGCCTTCGGGAAAGTGCTATGGCGAAACCAACAAGTTGAAGACGCTACTTGGGAGGCCAAGGAAGAAATGAAGAAAAAGTATCCTTATTTGTTTGAATAGCCATGTATTTATAAAATTGTGTTCTATAAAAATTCTAAGGGTTACCTTCTATGAATTATGTATCATTTGAACAAATTGACATCAAGGGTGTTCCTTTCTAATAATATAATGTATGTCAGGCCACAGTTGGTGTTATTTTGTGTTTTGTTACGTCATTGGTTTATGTATATGTTTTAAGGATGTATTTCTAGGGCTCTCTGGTAGGTGGATAGGCATAGTTACAGGAAAAACCTTGGCAAAAGTTTTGGTAATTTAGGGAGTTTGTCAAATTTCGGCTGATAGTGTGTGGTGTGAAAACTGAGTTGTATAAGATGCTAATAGTGAACCTTGACCCTGATTCGAGGATGAATGATCTTAAGTGGGGGAGAACATAAGGCCCCGTGAACGTTTTCCTAAAAATTGGGGTTCCTGATGCTGGGGCGGGCATAGAGGTTAATAATAGTAAAACATTCATCACGGCAATCTTGCGAGCCACGGTTGTGACTTTTTGGATTGAACAGTGCGTTGGGGAGTTGAAGGAAAATGTTGGGCAGAAGTAGGAATTTTTGCGGCCCATTCTGCAACCGCAGAACCACTCTACGAAATGCAGACTGGTCGCAGAGTGAGGCAGTTTCCTGGATTATTTCGATGTCATTTTTACGGCCCATTATGCGACTACATAACAATTTTGTGAGCCGCACTCTTGTCACATATCCCGCTTTGGGATTTTTCGGAGGGAGGTTCTGCGGTGCATTATGCGACCGCAGAACAGGTCTGCGAGCCGCATAGTGACCTCATACCCAGTGAGTTCCTTTTCAGTTTTGGCATCCAAATTATGCGGCCGATATGCGGATCGCATAACCATTTTGCGGTCGCATATGCGACCACATATCCTGTTCAAGGGCTTGATTTTGGGGGTTTTTAAACCCGACCGTATTTCATTAAAACATATATCATGGTCCATTTTGAGCATATATCTGATACTTTGCGAGCGAGAGAGAGTTCCTAGAGTGGGAGAGTGACCTTCAACCTAGTACCTATCAATTTTTGCTTAATCATTGAGGATTAACAAGGGACTCTTCATCCTAAAGGTAAGAATCTATGTCCTAGCTCTCAATTTTGAAAATTTACAAACATGGGATAATTAGAGAGACAATTATTGGGTGTGGGGGGTGTAGTCTTGCATGCATGTGTTCTTGAAGTATGTGGGAAGGTTGTAAGCTAAAGATGGTAGAAAATGGGTTGAGTTGATGGATTCCTCCATAAAAGGGACCTTGAAACCTTAATACACACCTAGTGTTTGATAATATGTTCAAATGAGCTAAAACCATGATCATCTTCCTAATTTTGGTTCAACTTGTTATATTTCTAAAATAGATTGAAGTTGCTAAGAATTCTGGATCATTTTAGAGTTTAAGAAGCTCAAATTAGGCATGTTGGCTAAACCCCCTTCTTCTCAAAATCGAATCCCACGGTGTTTATGAAATATGTGTAAGTCCCAACTTGATCATTATTGAATTGGCAATTCCTAAAGTGTTTGTGTTGAATGATGTATGTTCAATATTTATTCTAAATGCTTCATCATGTCATTTTGCAATTTCAGGATGTGTTCAAAATGTGGAATATGTGTTAGAAATGTTAAGACTTCATGTCAAGATCGAAATAAAGGTTGTTATGCCAAATTGTATGAAAAGCCTCTATGTTCCTAAGATTCCCAAATTGCTCATATGTGAATTTAATATCTTGAATGGGAAGCCTTATTGTTCTTGATAATGATAATGATATTTGAATATGGAAAAGAGAACTGCAGCTATGAAATACGGCCACGTGCCGAGAATGACTTTGTAATCATGATCACTAGAGCTAATGAATCGAAAAGATATGAAAGAAGTATGATATGAGATGATTGACTGAAAAAGGTAACGTCTTGGGTGAGACGGCCTAGCCGATCGGGCCATGATCGGACGCCATACCGCACATATGGTGTTGACTGTGCTGAAAATGATGATTGAAATTGTGGTTATGGTTGATGTCTCAAGTGAGACGACCTAGATGATTGGGTCGTGATCGCACTCCGTGTAAGAATACGATTGTATTGTGAATTGTGGAATATCGGCACTAAAGATCACTCAACCTAATAACATGAAAATTGACTTGAAAACTTATGTGATCCTTAACTTGATGTTTTGATACTATTTGAAGATCTTATTGAATTCTTGACTGTTCCCCGTGTATTATCTTTCATTCTATTGAGATGGTGTTTTGCTTTACATACTAGTGCTATTCGACGGTACTAACATTCATTTTGCCGGGGGCGATGTATCTTTAAATGGATGCATGTGGTTACATAGCAGGCAGTGTTGATCAGCGATAGTGGCACACGCTCTTCCTAGCAGACTTGGTGAGCTCCACTTCATCCCGGGGTCATGTTTTGTATCTTTTGTTCATATTATTATCACGTCTTATGGTATAGCCGGGGCCTTGTCGCCGGCACTATCATAGACTCTTTTGTATCTTTTAGAGGCACCGTAGACACTATGTGGGTTGTACATGGGTGCTAGAAAGGTCAAACATATTATGTTGTATTTTGATCTCTTGTTCCACTCGAGTTATAAGAATGTGTATTTTGAGACTATAAAATGATGTAAGCAACAAGACGATTTAGTATCGTATATATGATCTTCCTACTGTCTAATTAATGAAACCATATTTTTCTTGATCATAGGTGAGTTGGGTAGAAAGTATCTAACAGGCTAGCTCAACCGGGTTCACTCGGTTGAGCGCCGGTCATGCTTTCCGAGGTTGGGGCGTGACACCACCATCAAAGAAATAGAACGCCTCTAATGCATAAACTCGCATATTAGTGATAACACCAAAATCTCCATACTTGGTTTCAATCTATAACAATCAAATGACTACCATGTCACACTTATACAAATATCCCCATGGGGTACGCTCCCACAATTATTCCACACCAAGTATCAAAGTCTACATTTCCATACCACCGACCATGCTAATTTGTAAAGCAATTCAAGAACTTGCGAATCATTACCCAAAGCCTCTTACCCAGAACGACGTTCTCATGTGACACTAAAGAAAATGCCAACTTACTCTGAACATCTGAATTCTCCCCTGCTCATCCGAGCTCGTGACATTCTTGACAATACTGAACCACAACCTTGATCCTCAACTTTCAAATTACCAAGCCTCTCACTGCACCTATCATGTCGCTATACGAAAATACCAGAATTCATCATAACTCCTGAACCACTAGTAGAATAAATACTTAATTGGCTAGAAAGTTTTCACTTAGCTCATTTCAGAAGAACCAATGCAACATTCAAATGAATTCCTAAACCGCAGAGATTACAAACCTCAAATCATGATCTACACCGCTATGACTCTGCTAGAAATGCATTCACACCACAAACACATTTGAATCGAATACCTCACAAATCAATCAAGTTGGGGTGGCACTCAAGCCCACACGTACAACCACAAACCCCATGTATAACTTCACGCTGAAGGAGCTGATCACCGCCACAATCATGTTGATTCAACCATTACTAACCAACCCAACTTCTTCAAATTCACTCTTGGCTTGCCTTAGAAATACTAGAAGCTCCATTCAAACATAACAAACTACATCTGCACTCATACCGAGTGACCCACATCACGAGACCACATCGTTTCAATACTCATAACTCATCTCATACCTTCCTCATGCGACAATGGCATTTCCAATTGGTATACCTATTCTGCAAGACCTCCCGCAAATCCGAAACTATTTATTCATTTCCTCCAATAATGCACCGCATACCCAATGATAATATAAGACACTCTAAGTCCCGTTCATAATCCCCCACAAAAACTCGATCCTTAACCACACAACTGACCCGATATCCTTAGGTGCTTGACTTAAATGCTTGCACTCACTAGACTATTATTAGGATTCACCCACTCTAACCCGGTCTCAAACATAACCAAACTTCATTGCTCTGCTAGCACATGAATAGCCTCTCAAAGAAGAAACCGACTGAATTCTCTTCCTCGTACATCACACCCACAAGAAACATAAACTATGAGTCTTCCCAAATCATACACCTCAATTGGTAAGGCGAAGTATAACACCCATTCATCGAGTTCCTTGTTCGAATTACCCTAGACATTTCCTTTTCCATAGTCATAATTAATCCTCCAGCACATTGATAACCATAAACAGCACAAGCAGACAACCACACGATCCAATCGTAACTGGTGGAGCTCCCCCACTTAGCTTTAAGCTATAATCACAAAATGTTGAGCCCACAATGATTTATTCTTTTCGATTACCCTGATCTCGCACCATTAACCTGCCAAATTTCTCGAAGTATTTTGTTAAATCTATTCATGAACATTCTGAATCATCATCCATAATTTCATATCCGACATCTTTCCACGACGTTGTATACGTCCGTTGCTTCCCAATTAACATCAACTGAGAGTTCAACAATATCATCCAAACTCAAGTCATATCGCATCTGAAACGATAGTCAAACCTTCAAAACCCTCTTCATCCCAAGTAAACTCCTTTCTGCCATATTCACTTTTTCTCTGTACGGTAACAATCATTCCAAGATAATACGTATACCGAATCATCTTCCATCACGATTCCCAAACCGTTCTACACTTTTTAAAGATACGTGACTATGATTACCATAGAATACATACCCTACTCTGCCTCTCCCACTTCGGTCAAATCATCTCCTTTAAACAACTTCATGACTTCCGCTTCTCCTACTTGACCTGCTAGTAATTCCATCACCGTGAGGAACCTCCCACATGTCCTTCCTCGTTCTTATTTACCCAATTGTTGCATTGAATCAAAATTTATCTCTGTAGCATCTAAGCTAACACATTGCTACCAGCTCTAAATCTCTTCGACTATCATCTCTCTCGATCCATCAGCATTTGAAATACCAAATCGATTCTGAACCGTTGTACACCACTATCTCTATTTCTGTCCCTCGGGCACCATTTCACAATGCCCTACCCCGACGGCAAAAAACATCAAAGAGACCATAACACCGGCGAACCTTAATACATTCAAACAAGGACAATGACACCACATCACAGATAAATATTCTGCCACACTCGAAAATACCCAATCTTGTTACTCCATCAACCCAACCTGAACATTCGTAGTCCAGTTGCCTTTCCTTTGCTACAATTAAATATTGAGCCTCTAAATCGTGCACTGAGAAAGATCTCCTTTGAAGTCATTCACTGTATCGACACATAAACAAGCACCATACCATTACACCAACACCGTGCGATAACAATACATGAACATTATAACAATTTGTGCATAACCTCAAAACCATAGAAACTATAGATACTGAGCGGATACAACAGAACATCCTTCCGCAAGGCGACGATAATAGCCTTCCCGAACATGCAGGGAAAAGCATCTTGCACCACCTCCGTAGTACCACTACAACTCCTCGGTGCCCAATTGATACGAGTGCTCAACATCGTATAAGAATGAGTAAGAAGGAAATAAAGGCACAAGCCTTAATGAAATCAAACAGCACGACGAGGAAATCAACAAGGGAAGTACTCCTAACTGTCCAGTAGACACTCGAAGATAAGTACAGACGTCTCCGTACCGATCCGCAAGACTCTACTAGACTGGCTCATGACTTATGAGACCTAAGTGAACCTGGCTCTGATACCAAGCTGTCACGACCCAAAATCCACTATGGGTCATGATAGTGCCTAACGCTGCCGTCAGGCAAGCCAACAGTAATTTACCAATTTTATTACTCATTTTGTATATTTGAAATCGTGATTTTCCTTAACTTAACAGTATATCATAGAATTTACAAAATGAATAAAACTAAGACATGATAAATTAAATAGTACGATGGAGACTCGATGGACTGCGCAGCGTAGCCTGAAATACATCTCACATAAAGTCTCCTCCACAAGTGCGCATCACCAAATGAACCTATCAGTTCCTGCACATTTAGTGCAGAAGTGCAACATGAGTACGTAAATCAACGCGTACCCAATAAGTATCGAGCCTAACTCTGGAGAAGATGTGACGAGGGGTCGATATCGACACTTACTAAAGGTCTAATAAAATAATGTAATAAAACAAGAATAGATATGAGGCATACGACAATGATGGGATAGATCTGTAAGTTACATAATCTTCCAATTTACTTCTTTTTAAAGCATAAATTTCTAATTCTTGTATTCTATCATAACAACGAAGAAAAATATCAAGTGTCATTATCGAATTAATAAGGAATACCATATAAAATGTCAAGCATTAGTGGAAAAATTTACTCGTGAATATTCGGGCTACTTAACGATATAACGCACGATCCTGCCGAGGTCGTTCGGCCCGATCCGGAATAATGTGTAGACTGCCGAGGGTCGAGCGGTACGAACTATTGATGCATCTACACTGCCGAGGCGTTCGATCCGCTCCACAAGAAAGGGAAGAAAGTTCCCGGATTTTTGAGACGCGTGTTTACATTATAGCACATGAGCTTAATATGAATATAATCTTTATCATTTTCGCGAATAACTAGCCAATAACGCAAGGTGATAGGGCATGACTTAAGATATGTGTAATTTCTAAATAGAGCTCAATTATAATTTCAATTAATTAAGCCAGTAGAACAAGTTCAAGTAATTCAAATATTTCATGATAAAATCCTAACTCTACCCGGACATAAACATGCTTTAGCTACGTACGGACTATCGTTACCTCGTGCGTACATAACACCCACAACTAGTGCACATGACAATAATGTCACCTATGGCGTAGTTCCCCCTCACAGGGTTAGAGAAGAGACTTATCTTGTTCCGAAGTTCCATAGCCGGCTCGAACACCACTCTAACATCTCAAACCAATGCTTGTCGATCCAAAACTATGCAAATAATGCGCAAACCACTCACAATGTGATCAAATACCCATAATTAATCCATTTTAACAATTTCTAACTCCGCTCGAAAAATTCATAAAATTCACCCTCGGGCTCACATGCCCGAATTTCGATGATTTTCGAAGATAAAATTTACCCACAAGATTACGAACTCAAATATATGATTTATTCTCAATTCCATACCCAATTTGCATGGTAAAAATCCAAAAATACCAATATCTAGGTTTTTCTTCATAATCCAAATTTCTACTAATTGTCTTGTTTAAATCCACATATAATCCATGTATTTCACTAACATAATATGGGAGTCACTTACCTTGCATTAGATAATGAAAATACCCCCTTGAAGAGCTCCAAAATTCGCCCAAGCCGTGTGGACAATGGGTGAAATGAATCGAAACCCCGTTTTAAAACTAGTTTGCCCAGGCCTACTCCTCTTCCGGTTCGCGGAAAGGCCATCGCGTTCGCGAAGGCCAAAAATCTCAGCCTCCAATTTACTCTATGCGTTCACGCCCTCCTCTTCGCATTCGTGAAGCCTTATGACCACTACCCGTCGCGTTCGCGGGCCACTAGCCGCGTTCGCGAAGGCTTAACGCTTCCAGTGGCCCAGCTCCTCCTTCCTTCTTTGCGTTCGCGGCCTCCACGCCGCGTTCGCGTGGCTGCTCCAGGTCCTTCTCCATGTTTGCGACCTCTGTATCACGTTCGCGATGAAAAAAATTTCAACGGCCCAAAATCCTTCTTCGCGAACGCGGGACTCCTTTCGTGGTCACGAAGGACAAAACTAGAACCAGCAACAGCAGCAGCCAAAACAGCCAAAATTGGTCTGAAACTACCCTGAAATACACCCGAGGCCCTCGGGACCCCGTCCACTCCACCAACCAATCCCAATATATAACACAAACCTGCTCGGGGCCTCAAATCACATCGAATAATATCAGAACTACGAATCGCACCCCAATTCAAGCCTAAAGAACTTTAGATTTTTAAACTTCTACATTTGACGCTGAAACCTATCAAATCAAGTTAGATTGACCTATAATTTTACACTCATGTCATAATTGATATTATGGACCTACTCCCACTTTCGGAATCAGAATCTGACCCCGATATCAAAAAAATTCCATTATCGGTCAAACTTCCTAAAAATCATCGAATTTCCAACTTTCGCCAATTGACGCTGAAATGACCTACGGGCCACCAAATAAACATCCGAACACACTCCTAAGACCAAAATCACCATACAAAACTATTTCCATACTCAGAATCTCAAACGGACATCGATAACATCAAAATCCACTTCGACCCAAACTTAGGAAATTATTAAACCTTCATAATACTAATCTTTTGTGATAAGTGCTGAAATACTCCCGGTCCACCCGATACTCGACCCGAACATACGTCCAAGTCTAAAATTATCACACGAACCTATTGGAACATCCAAATCCTGATTTCAAGGTCGTTTACTAAGAATCCAAACATTGGTCAATTCTCCAACTTAAAGCTTTTGAAATTAGAATTTTCTTTCCAAATCAACTCCGAACTTCCTGAAATTTGATTTCGACCACACGCACAAGTCATAATACCTGAAGTGAAGCTAATCAAGGCCTTAAACTGCCGAACGACACTCCAGATCTCAAAACGACCGGTCGGATCGTTACATATTTGGTGAAAATCCTCCAACAATCGCCCAAATCCGAGTTCCCAAGCTCCAAAAAATTGAAATGAGCTGAAAAATGAAACTTCTCAATAAAAAATCATTTTTCCTCACTAAAAGTCCATTTTGCGTCATTAAAGATCCGCACCAGAACCTTCTTGCACCAGCAATTTAATATTTCACTAAAAATGTTCTTACTCCATCATACAAACTCGAAATTTGACGATTCTTGTTCCTATAAGTCACAAATAATAATACGAACCTAGTCGTTCAATAGAAACTCAATTCGGAGCTGATTTGCTCAATGTGATATCAATTTTGCTCGTTTAAAAATTAACTCGTGTTTCGCGCTAAAAACCCAATTGCGACTTGATGAAATTAGACCAAACATACCATATCGTTCCTATTATTCATTATCAAACTCTCGAAAGTTTCAAAATCAAATTTCAATCTCTGGAATTAAAAATGGACCTTTGGATCATTACATGCTTATGCTCAAAATACCAAACTCTTCCAAAACCACTTCCCAAATAGCCTGTAGTGTATTAACCATAACTGTTTGTACCTAAATCTAACTGCCAAACGGTTTAAATTTATGAAAACTAGATTTAAAGAGCTACAACTTTTATTTTTGGATCATCAACAAATTCCTCATAGATTACAAGATATAAGCTTCCAAAGTCAGCCATGTGCAGCAGAAAGTTCTGCGATGCACATTGCTAGGCAAAACAACTACAGTACCAAGTTTCAGTTAATCGATCATAACTTTATATACAAATGTCCAAATGATGAAAGACTCCAGAGCTACAACTTTTATTTTAGATCAACGCCAAGTTCCTTACATATTACGAGATATAAGATTCCGAAATAAGCCCTGCGCAGCAGAAATTTCTGCGATGCACACTCCTGTAGCAAAAACACCAGCAGTTAAAAATGGCCTAACAATGGTCCGAAACTACTCCAAAACTCATCTGATCCCCTTGGAACCCCATTCGAACATACCAACAAGTTTCAAAATAAATTATGGACTTAATCGAGGCCTCAAATCACATCAAACAACACTGGAACAACGAATCGAACCTCGAATCGAACTTATGAGTTTATGAAATTTTTTAAATTCTATATCTCGTGTCGAAACATAACAAATCAATTCAGAATGACTTCAAATTTTGCATGCAAGTCATAAATGACATAATGAAGTTGTTTCAATTTTCAGAATTGAATTCCGACCCCAATATCAATAAGGTCAACACCCGATCAAACTTCTAAAAATCTTCCATTTTTCAACTTTCGTCATTTCAAGCCAAAATCAATAACGGACTTCCAAATAAATATCCGGACACAATCCTAAGTCCAAAATCACCATACAAAACTATTGACATCATCAAAATTCCATTCCGGAGTCGTTTGCTCAAAAGTCAAATTCCGATCAAACTTTAGAAATTCAAGCTTTATAAAATCAACCCTTTAATTTATTCTTTTTCAAACACTAACGGAAAAACATGCCTGCGCACCCGGGAATAACTTTAAATTTCGTACATAAGTCACAAATATTGTTACGAAGCCGATCGAACTCTCGGAATCCAAATCGGGACCCAGTGTCAACAAAAATCTAATTATGGCCAAATTTAAGAATTCTTTAAACCTTTAAATTTCTATTTTCCGTCAAATTACAATAATTCAAGCTAAGGACTTTCAAATTTGATTTCGGGTATATGCCTAAATCTCAAATCACGATACGGACCCACAGGAACCGTCAAAATACTGATCCAGATCCGTTTTCTCAAAACATTAACCGGAATCAACTCAAATGAGTTTAAAGATAACATTTCACATTTTCTTTGATTTTTCACATAAAAATTTTCAGAAAAAGATACGGATTACACACGCAAATCGAGAAAAAATAAACGGAGCTATTCGAGGTTTTAAAATACATAAATAAAAGTTAAAATTAAAAATGATATATCATGTCAATAACATGGATCACAAGATTTTTGCCAGGTCATGCCATTTCATTTGGTCGGGGACATATTTGGTGAAACCACTTAGCTGTAAATGAAGATGTGAAAAGATATAAAAGTTCGACAGATATGCCGATCCTATTACCGAAGCTAAAATGTTTAAATATTATCCCACATAATACACGGCTATTGTTTCGCCATCACATTCATGTGATGTGTCTTATGTTATTAGTTGGAGTAGGTAAATGAATTTGAAGAGTTCCCTATTTTAAACTTGACTGGAGAATACTTACATATGGCATAAATCGTGTGCTATAGTTGAAAACTTCGTATTTGACAATTACTATATATCAATATCATACTGAATATTCGTAATTTATAAATTTTTAGTTCGCTCAAGGAAAAGAGAGTTATTCAAAACCTTTAAGAAAACATTTCAAGCATAATCTATATTTTCAATCTTTATCTCATATGACCAAAAAAAAAAAAAACTTTCTCTCAAATTTAGACTACGTTTCTTTTCTATCTTTGTTTATGGTAGGTCTGAAGCTAATTTTATTTTTAGTTTCTCGTTTGTTGCCTTATGGAAGATGATCTGATAAGGGTAGTTCAAGGAGAAAAATTTATAGGCTATAAAACTCCTGAACAAGGAGTGCATATGACAATTGACAAGTAAGATAAATCTTGCATTTGAAAGGGAGAGAATGGTGAAAGTATTTCATAAGACATAGCTAGAGAACAGGTTCAAATGGTACACAACCTTTGAACTCGATATGTCACATATAGCTCAAAGGACGAATCAGTGAAACCAAAGGACACATACATGAAATATATATGCCAGGCAAAACCAACTGTACATGTCATCTAAGGGTGGACTTTCGGGCGGATCAAATTGGATATGAAAATTTTAATTTGAATTTTTAATTTTTGAATTAAAGAAATGATAATCTAATTTTAATTCATATAAGCTCGAATTAGATAAGATCTTCTAAGTTCAGATTCGGATCGATTAATCGGTTTATTTATTTTAAATTTTCAATATTGTGCTTATAAGTTAAGATGCTTCTCCCTCTGGCAAAAATAAATATCCAAATGAAGTATTCATGCCTAAATAGTTCCTCATTCTCACTACGATCATCCAAATAAAGTATTCATGCAAGACCTCAATAAAATACAACATAGATATTAATAAGGCCGATAAGAATTAGCAATTGTAAAATCATGTCCAAATAAAAAGTATTTTGGCATTGACTTGGTAACAAATATTAAATATATGAGTTAATATGTAACGAGTAGGGTATTGGATTTACTATTATTGGCATACGAATGATGAACTAATATCTAATGGGCAGCATTAAATATAAGGTATAAAAATTCGAATTTTCGAATATCCAAAATTCGAAGTAAAAAATTGAACTTTCAACCCTATATCTAAAAGTTTTAAAAGTTAAATCCGAAATTCAAAAAATTCAAATAACAAATCTGACAAATTTGGATTTCAATTTGAATTTCGGATTTGCCTAATTGTGCCAACTCTAATGCCATGAGTTTGGACGGTGAAAATAGCATGGACTAGCCAGATTTTGGACTGGTAATTGAAAAATAGCCAACATTTGTAAGATCATTGAAAAATAGCCACTATTTTGTATGAAAAACGGAAAGTTTCAGCATAATATGTTTGATTATGAAGCTCTTGTGTATAAACTTCTAACATATTATGTTGGAACTCCAGTACACGAAAAATTCCAGCATAATATGCTGGATTATGAAGTTCATGCATATACACTTCCAGCATATTATGTTGGAATCCCATCATATTATGAAATTCCAGCACATTATGCTGGAAGCTCATATGTAAACAATTCGAACTCCAACATATTATGTTGGAATATATCCAGAATTGTTTTGTTCAAATTTTATTTTACATCAAAACAATGTCTAAAATTTGATTTCTTTTAAAACTGTAATTAATTAGTTGTAATTATGGCTATTTCTAAATTTTTTTTTCCCGTTTGGACGGTGACATTATCTGTCGTTTCATTTAATAACTCTAGTGAGTAGTTATGTGCCCTTCCCTACAAATTCAATTCTTCAATTATGCAGATTTTCGAATAGTTCTATCTATGGACTTTAATTTGTCCGCCATCATGGCAGATCCGTCAATTTATGGTTGACCTAATAGGAGCACCTTATGGGCATGTTTCTTTATTTATTTTGAGCAAATATCCGATTGTGGCCACAACTCCAATTATAGTGTCGGTTCTCTACATCCTACTCGTATCTCTTGCATTTTACCATCACGAATTGCAATGTATCAAATCCTTCTACCCTTGATTACGGTTCTAATTGGTTGGAAATATAAATGAAAATAATAAACTTTTAGTAAAATATGCTCTCTCTTTCAATATATATAACGTTAATCCAAATTACTCGGGCTAATGAATTTCGAATATAAAATAAATAAATAAAAAGAAATTCGATTGCCACAACTCCACGGAGATTTTCGTTTTAGATGTCAATGGTACGGTTAGACTAAATGTCAGAAACAAAATGTATATTAGGTTGTTCACCTATGTGAATGATCCATCAAGTTTACTTAAAAGGAAGATTTTAATATTTTTTTGGCCTGTTTTTTTTCACTAGTAAGGCATTTTGATAGGTCCATAAGTATCTCTAGCGTATTCACGAGTATTATACATTTGCCTATTCCTTTTTCTAAAATGTTTAGTTTTGTAAATAAAATTTAATTTGGACCAACAACATTAATATTGTAGACGGGTAAAATTGGAAATAGAGCGTATCCAATTTCTCGGTGAAGAAAACGGAAGAAGGGCATGGACGCACGAGACTAAAATCGAGGCCGGGAACCTTTCGTATCGAGAACCACAAAAGAAGAACGATATGTTCATCACCGGTCATGATAAAGCGACGCTCCCCGGACCCAAAACGAGTTCTAAAACCTCGGAAGACACGGTAAACAATTACACACGACGGATAAAGGGCCGTGATATTCGTACCTAACCGGATATCACGGTGCGGATCTCGCTCGATTTCGATTACAGATCACTAATTAACGAGAAAGGAAGATTTTTACCCTTTTAAGACTTGTACTAGGGATGAAACTCTCCTAATACATAAAGGGGAGGTTTTTTCTTTTAAGACAAGTTGTAACACGCGAATCAAGGCAATACAAATTCATCTTCTACTTTCTAGCTACTGCAAAAGTTTTTAATTAACTGTTATATTCTTCATTCACGATTGGGTTCGAACCAAGGGTCCGATCGTGGTCAAACTACTGTTCAACTTAGGTTCAGGCTAGGACGTAACATTACAACTGGTTTGATCATTCATTTTGTCTTTAACTCGTTTATGTAATATTCTTGATTATTTGTATTTAGTCAATCCACATATCCTTAAAACCGCGTACAAATTTAATTGTTATCCGATTTAAGGGTAAACAATTTGGTGTCCACCTTAGGGCTAAGGATAATTGTGGTGATTTAATACAAATCTATAAAATGTACGCTTGTTCTTTAAAGTCTTAATTTTATGTTAGCTTAAAAATGTCAAATTCTCAGTCTGCCCACTTGAACGTTGACACTGAGTCTCAACATCATAGCAAAAACAATAATCTGGTGCCTAGCAACGAGGTGCCTCCTGCTGATTCTAACGGAGTCCTAGTTGCCGATCCGGTCGTTGCTAACTCACCGGTGGCCATCAACGACAATTTGCCAACTAATCCCGAAAACAGCGTTCGCGGGGACCCCGACCAACAGCTCGAGAAGCGCCCGAAGGCGACGACGAAGATGATGGAGTTAGCCTACAATTAATCTTCCAAAATGTTGCAGGGTCAACAAGCGGTGATAGCGCAGCTACAGAATCAAAGCCACGCCCCTAGCAGGGTTGAGCCCGAACAATCCCGGGAAACATCCGAAGAAACGAGCATATCACCGAGAGATCGGGTGAATCTGAGCCTACGGTCAATCCCGAAATAATGAAAATGCTTGAAGCATTAACAAAGTTAGTAGAGTCAGGCGTGAAGAAAATTGAGGCCAATGACAAAAAGGTAGAAACATACAATTCCAGGGTCGATTAAATCCTAGGAGGACCCCCGATATTGAAAGGGCCGGAGTCCAAGAAATTAATCGAGAAGCCTTGTCCTCCGAGTGCGGCACCGAAGACGATCCTAAAGAGGTTTCATATGCCCGATATTCCAAAATATAACAGAGCCATGGATCCGAATGGGAATGTGACCTCCTATACATGTGCTATCAAAGGGAATGACTTGGAAGATGATGAAATCGAGCTGGTGTTACTGAAGAAGTTTCAGGAGACATTGTCTAAAAGAGCAATGATATGGTATCACAACTTACTCCCAAATTCAATTGACTCATTTTCTATGCTTGCATATGCTTTCGTGAAGGCCCATGCCGGGTCCATCAAGGTCGAGACTAGAAAGTCGGACCTTTTAAAGATTAAACAAAGAGATATCGAGATTCTCAGGGAGTTCATGTCAAGGTTCTAGATGGAACGGATTGACCTGCCTTCGGTTGCAAATGATTGGGCCGTTCAAGCATTCACTTAGGGGCTTAACCCCTGAAGCTCCTTGGCTTCCCAGTAGCTAAAATAAATTTGTAGAGCACCCGGTGGTGACTTGGGCTGACATCCACAACAGGTATCATTCAAAGATCAATGTCGAGGATGACCAACTCAGAGTCGATGATCACGAGCCAAGGCTGGTCCGAGATTTGTACCAACCATACAACGCGGACCAAAGGGGAAATGGGCCCGGCGTTACCCCATAAGGAACGAAAAGAGAGGCGATCGAGAGCCTAGTAGCCGAGTTCTGATGAGAAAAAATAGTTTCGACAGGCCGCTCGGGAAAAGGGAAGCACCGAGATTATCATAGTATAACTTCAACATTGATGGTTCCAGCATCGTGTCATCCATCGGGCACATCAAAGAGACCAAATGGCCCCGACCATTGCAATCTGACCCTACCCAGAGTGATCCTAACTTGATGTGTAAGTGTCACGGCACTCGTGGTCACATGACCGAGGATTGCCGACAATTGAGAGAAGAAGTTACTCGGTTATTCAACAACAGGCACCTCTGAGGGTTTCTGAGTGATCGGTCCAAAAACCACTTCAGGAACAGCGATGCAAACAAACAGGTCGAATAAGAGGAACCTCAAAACGCCATCAACATGATCATCAGAGGGGTCGATATCCCCCAAGGGCCAATGATAAAGCGCACTAAAGTGTCTATCACAAGGGGAAAATGCACCCTAAATTATGTCCCGGAGGGAACCATTTCGTTGAACGACAAGGATGCTGAAGGCATCATGAAAACTCACAATGATGTGCTGGCAATATCCGTACTTATTAATAAATCTCGAGATAAACATGTGTTGATCGATCCAGGTAGCTCGGCCAACATCATCATATCGAGGGTCATAGAGCAATTAGGGTTACAACACCAAATAAGCCAGTAGTACAGGTGTTGAACGAATTTAACATTGCATGCAAAACTACTAAAGGAGAGATAACCCTGCCGGTGAACACCGCCGGGAAGATCCAAGAGACAAAGTTCTACGTGATCGAAGGAGACATGAGGTATAATGCTCTATTTGGAAGACTGTGGGCTTAAAACATAAGGGCGGTACCCTCGACCTTGCACCAAGCGTTGAAATTCCCTACACCAGGAGGAGTCAAGACGGTCTACGGATAGCAGCTGGCTACAAAGGAAATGTTCGCAATCGATGAGGTTATCCTGGTGCGCGCAGTTTTGACGTCAAGGAATGCATAACCAACCGGAAAGGAAGAAATTAAATAGCAATCACTGACGTCGGTCTTGATCGAACCACATGAATGAGGAATATACGAGGAAGATGATTACAGAGTCCCGAGATCGTTCATAGATCTTTAATACACCGACGCCACCAAATCGACGGTCGAATAGTTGGAGCAAGTCATATTGATCAAACACCTACCGGATCGAAAGGTATACATGGGCACAGGGTTAACCACCGAGCTAAGGAAAAAACTCATTGATTTTCATAAAGTTAACATAGATTGTTTCGCTTGGTCCAATTTTGACACGATAAGGATCCCACCGGACGTAACCACTCATAACCTGAGTTTGGACCCATAGTTCCATCCGGTTAAGCAGAAGAGGAGACTACAATTTGCTGTCAAGCATGCGTTCATCAAGGACGAGGTATCCAAGCTCCTTAAAATAGGGTCCATCCTGGAAGTTAAATACCCGGACTAGTTATCTAACGTAGTGGTAGTACCTAAAAAGGGGAATAAGCTAAGAATATGTATAAATTACAAAGATCTAAACAAGGAATGCCCTAAGGATTCTTTCCTTTTTCCTAACATCGATCGTATGATCGATGCGCCGGCAGAGCATGAGTTACTTATCTTTCTCGATGTCTATTCGGGGTACAAACAAATTCGGATGGATCCGGATGATCAAGAAAAGAATTATTTGGGCACTAAATTTGGCACTTACTGTTATAATGTAATGTCGTTTGGATTAAAGAACGTCGGTGCCACCTATCAGCGTCTAGTAAACTGGATGTTCGAAGAACAGATAGGAAGATCAATAGAAGTTTATATTGACGATAGGTTAGTCAAGTCCCTAGGCGCAGAGGACTATTTGAAATATTTGCAGGAGACCTTCGATGTACTGAAGAAATACAATATGAAGTTAAACATAGAAATGCGCATTCGGGGTCGGATCGGGAAAATTCCTCGGGTTCATGGTATCCAATCAAGGGATCGAGATCAACCCCGATAAAATCAAAGCCATAGAGGACATCTTGGTGGTGGACAACGTCAAGGCCGTTCAAAGATTGACCGAGCGTATAGCTGCCTTGGGCCGATTTATATCGAGGTCCTCAGAATTTTCTCACTATTAAAGAAGAAGAAGAACTTTTCCTAAGCCCCAGAATGCCAACAAGCTTTGGAAGAGCTCAAACAGTACCTATCGAGTCCGCCCCTGCTGCACACTCTGAAAGAAGACGAACAAATGTACCTCTACTTGGCGGTTTCCGAGGTGGCGGTAAGTGGAGTCTTAGTCCAAGAGGAAGAATATACGCAATTTCCTATTTACTATGTCAATAGAACTCTAGGAGAGGCCGAATCAAGATATCCTCACGTGAAAAAACTGGCGCTCGCTTTGCTAAGCGCCTCCAGAAAGCTAAAGTCATACTTTTAATGCCACCCCATATGTGTCGTAACCTATTACCCGCTAAGGAAAGTCATGCAAAAACTTGTTCTCTTGGGACAATTGGCCAAATGTTTCATTGAAATTATCGGGTACGATATCGAGTATTGACCCCGAACTGCCATAAAATCTCATATTTTGGCAAACTTCGTGGCTCACTTTACGCTGACCTTAATACCCGAAGTCGAAAGGGAATTACTTTTAACCTCGAGGACCATTTTAGGAATCTCTTCGAACGGGATCGACATCGTATTACAATCGCCTACGGGAAATGTAATTAGGCAATCTATTAGAACTATGAAATTGACTAATAACGAGGTCGAGTACGAGGCCATGATTACAGGTCTACAATTGGCTAAACCCTTGGGGTCGAGGTGATCGAAGCTAAGTGTGACTTCCTCCTCATGGTAAATCAAGTTAACAGGACGTCCGAAGTAAAAGAAGAACATATGCGAAGGTACTTGAACAAATTGCATGTAAGTGTGCATCAATTCAAGGAATGGACCCTACAGCACGTACCTTGAGAACAGAACAGCGAGGCCGATGCACTGGCTAACTTGGGGTCGGTCGATGCCGATGAATTCAATTTGGGAACAGTAGTATATCTAATGAAGTCGGTCATATAAGAACACCACGCCGAAGCAAACTCAACAAGTTTAACTTGGGATTGGAGGAACAAATACATAGACTACTTGAAGACAAAAAATTTGCCTTCGGATCCCAAATAATCGAGGGCCCTACTCACCGAAGCTTCTAGATTTAGCCTGGTCGAAGGGGCATTGTTCAGGAGAACCTTCGATGGCTCGTTGGATAGATGCATGGGACCAGGAGAGACCGAATAAGCCATGAAAGAGATTCACGAAGTCACTTGCGGGAATCATTCGAGGGCAGAATCTTTGGTTTGGAAAACTAATTAGGACTAGCTATTACTGTACCGAAATGGAGAAAGATGCGAAAGGGTTCGTACGGAAATGCGATGACTGCCAAAGACACACCCCGATGCTCCATAAACTGGGAGAAATGCTCCACTCGGTCTTGTCCCCATGTCCATTTATGAAGTGGGGAATGGACATCGTCGGTCCCCTACCATGGGCACTCGGTAAAGCTCAATTCATACTATTCATGACCGATTATTTTTCCAAATGGGCAGAGACTCAAGCATTTGAAAAGGTTCATTAGAAAGAAGTCATTGAATTCTTCTAAGACCACATAATATGTCGATTTAGGATACCGGCCGAGATCATTTGTGACAATGGAAAACAATTCTTCGGCACCAAGGTGAATAAATTTTTCGAAGATCACAAGATCAAGAATATACTATCAACGCTTTATCACCCTAGTGGAAACGGGCCTGCAGAATCAACAAACAAGACCATACTTCAAAACCTTAAAAAGAGATTGACCGGTGCGAAAGGGAAATGGAAGGAGATCCTGCCCGAAGTCATGTGAGCATACCGTACGACTTCAAAGTCTAGCACTGGGCCACCCCATTTTCCTTGGTCTACGGAGCCGAAGCCTTAATACTAGTCGAGGTGGGACAACTGAGCCTCAGGTTCCAATATGCAACCGAAGAGCCAAACAACGAGGCCATGATAACGAACCTGGAACTATTGGATGAAAGGCAGAGGCCACCTTGGTCAGGTTGGCCGCCCAGAAACATCGGATAGAAAGGTATTACAACCAAGGATCCAGCCTCCGACACTTTCAAGTCGGGGACTTGGTGTTGAGGAAAGTAATATTACACACCAAGAACCCGAACGAAGGGAAGTTGGGCCAAACTAGGAAGGACTGTATCGAGTTGTCGGAATAACCTACAAAGGCTCATATAAACTCAAAGCGGAAAACAACATACAACTACCAAACAACTGAAGCGTGACACACTTAAAGCGGTACTATTGCTAAGGTACGAACTCAATTAATTTTTAATCATGTTATAAATCGGACTAATGTATGCATGTAATCGACTAAGGACGGATGTGGTTGTTAGGTCTGAAAGCACGTGTTGCACTCTTTTTCCCTTGAATCGATTTTGTTTTGAAGTGGGTTTTCCGGCAAGGTTTTTATCGAGGCAACAGTAAAACGTTCTAACTTAGATTTGAAGCATGGCTTCAAACCAGAATCAATAATCATTTTCTTCAGGTCAATAGTATCCGAGCCCTCACGAATTCGGCCTCGAATAGTGAGGGCCATTACCATCAGATTAAGGTCTTTATCAAGGAACTTTATGTGTGAAAAGCGAAGGCTTAGTGGTTAGGATTCATTGTAAGGGCAAAACGGTCATATGAACCGTGCCCACATAGTCCACTCTAGTCATGGCACAAGTTTTTATGCGCTTTCGATCATGTACCTTACATACTAAGAAATGAAAGAAATTTCCACTTCCCTTATACTTGTTACTGCGAATTTTTGTTTCTTCGATCCCGGATCCTAAAGCCTACTGGCTACCCCTACTCGGGAACTATCGAGCTCACGGGATACCTCTACTCGGTGACTGTCACCCGATGAAAATTCGGATGACTCGGGCTACCGAATCCCGGACGCACCATACCTATTAGGCGGTTCCCAAATATAAAATGCCACTACCACCCTAAAAATGGCTCGGAGATGTCCGAAGTCCGTAACCAAAAAGTAAAGCCCTTACGAAAATTCGAAACCTACTAAAAAGTTACTTTCGGAAAAAAAACATTGTCTAAAAATAATTAAGCATCTTGAAAAGCTCCGGTCACAGTGAGGGTTTGAAGCCACAATCAAACAAAGTTGCATCGAAGTCGGGCTTCGTTCGAACCTCCAAAACTGAATGCCCCAGAACTACATCTGATTCCATGCTAACGCATCAAAAATAATATGCTGGAAAAGTAAAGACACAATATTGCCGGAAAGGAAATTTTTTTATATATATTCCAAAACATATTTACAAAGGCCCGATAGAACGGCCTCAAAATAAACAACAAAATACATAAGAAAAAAAAACTAGAAAAGTATTAAGGCATCTACGCCTAGTCTTCACCAGGGCCCGACTCGTCCCCAGAACCGTCGGAGCCCTTAGGGCCCTCGGAACCCTCGGCGCCTTCAGGACCCCCCAGGCTCGTAGAGCTCCTTCGGAACCCTCGTAGACCTCAGAGCCCTCGGAACCCTCGGGAATGGATCTCTTCGAGAGTCTCTCTCTGGGATAGCCACTTTATATATTCAGTCTTCATCTTTAAGCGGGTCTCGGCTGCCTCCACATCGGCCTTGTACTGGGCCACCATTCGAACCCTCAGTATTTCTCCTTATCGGTTCACGATTCTCTAAAAGAACGAGTGGATTTGCCCAATGTACACCTTGTACCTTTTGCAGAAAGTAAGGACTCTGGGGTTTCCCTGGGCGAGCGTGGAGGGGTAAGTGTAAACACTCAGATACTCTTTCATGTGAGTGGTAATATTGTCATTGAGCCCTGGAACGACCACGTCCTTACCCTCTCATTTACAGTACGCTCGGACTACGGGTAAGGTTTCTTCGGTGACAGAGCATATGTATCTGCATGCCCCCGCCTCGGTCTTGTTCGCTAGAGGCCTTCTCGACCTTGAAATTGTCCTCGATAGACCAGCCCCCGAGTACCAAGCTCTTCATGGGGGGCTCCGGAGCCACCTCGGCATCTACGGCCGGGTGGGAAGATGAAGGGGTAGCCTGCTGAGGCACTGACTTGGCAGTTTTTTCCATTATAATCTGGAAAATATAGTTATGAGAAAAAATATGAAGATGGTATGAAGGTATGAAGGTCTGGGATGATGGTTCAAAAAAGATGTATGAAGATGAAGATATTAAGGCTCAATGAACAATGTATGACGATCTAGAGAAGTTAAAAGCTGTTAGAATATTCGAAGGTAGAGTCTAGAATCGAAAAGTGGAAGAAGTGAAAGGGGTTGAGGCTTTTATAGAGGAAAAACAACCAATGCGCGATGTTTCGCATTCGAAGAAATCCAGCCGACGACTGATGCGTGTCCGAAGTTAGAACGACGCAATAGATGGGACATTCTGATTTGCCTGTCATCTCAGTTATAACATGCGAGGGAAGAAGTTCATATATCGTTTCCCATCATTTCGCCAAACCTAATGTCTAGAAAATAAGGGGATTATCTGTATACGGATAAAATCAGGAATAAAGCGTACCCTGATTTCCCGGTGAAGAAAACAGAAGAAGGGTATGGATGCACGAGACTAAAATCGAGCCCGGAAACCTTTTGTTTCATGACCCACGAAAGAAGAACTATGTGTTCATCACCGAGCGTGATAAAGAGACGCTCCCCGGACCCAAAACGAGTTCTAAAACCTCAGAAACACGGTAAACGATTACACACAATGGATAAATGACCGTGATATTCGTACCTAACCGGATATCACGGCGCAGATCTTGCTCAATATCGGTTACAGATCAGTAATTAGCGAGAAAGAAAGATTTTTATCCCTTTTTAGACTTGTACTAGGGATGAAACTCTCCTATTATATAAAAGGGAGGTTTTATCTTTCGAGACACATTGTAACACGCGAATCAAGGCAATACAAATTCATTTTTTTCTTTTTAGCTACTGCAAAAGTTCTTACTTAACTGTTTTGTTCTTCGTTCACGATTGTGTTCGAACCAAGGGTCCGTTCGAGGGCAAACTACTGTTCAACCTAGGTTCAGGCTAGGACGTAACATTATAACTAGTTTGTTTATTCATTTTGTTTTTAACTCGTTTATCTAATATTCTTAATTGTTTGTGTTGAATCAATTCACATATCCTTAAAACCGCGTACAAATTTAATTGTTATCTTATCTAAGGGTAAACAAATATAAAAGTTAATTACGATTACAGATAATCATGACTCTTTGACTTAGAGATCAAATCAGAGCCACTGTTACTTAATAGATAGCTTGACAAGTCCAGATAAGTTGCAACTACCCGAAATCATAAGAAAAGGACACTTCAATTTACTACACCAATAATTGATGTAAAATGATTTGATTATTTTGTATATAAAATAAAAAGATGATAACGAAGGAAGTTGTTATTAGGGAAATCATTTTCATCTTTCTTTAATGGAAGTAGATATGTTGCTGACATCACTTTTATCTTTCTCTCTTTCTACATAGGATTCAGGAGTTAAAAAGAGTCAAATAAAATGGCAGCTGTTGTTGCAAAACTTGATCTCATGCTTTTCGTTTTTATTTTATAAACTAGGCTAGATGAGTGATTGCTCGTGCTAAGGGTGGGGCTCGCCAATATAACAATTAGGGTATGCTATTTAAAGAATACCTAATACTTAAAAATCTTAATTTTAAGATAATTCAAGATATTTGTATCCTGAAAAACTAAACGGAAAAACTAAAATTCAGGACACATTAACTAATTCCTAAATAGCAACCCTTTAGAATGACTACATGGTGTCATTTCTACCGACAACTAGCTCTTTGCCATTTTTGCTGGTCTTGAATGAGTTGTTGGAGATATAATTACTTTTCATTCTTTTTTCCTTTTTTTGTTGACTAAGTCGAGAAAAGCAAATTAAATTCTCTTTTTATTATCTAGGAAAGGTCCGCAAACTTTGTTCTTGGGAGAAAAAAGCCATGTTTACCCGAAAAATTAAATATAATTGCATTTGTACGTAATTCTAATGAGATGTGGTATAGCTTGATACAAATCGTAAAGAGAAATAAAAATATCCAATCTTGAATATAAGAACGAAAGATAAAAACTGTTAAAAAAAGGAAATAAATGAACCAGATAAGATGAAGTAAGAGAGCTCAAAGGATTGATCTCTCAATATAAGGAATAATCTTTTGTTATAATGTGTGAATGTCCTGCTCACAAAAACAACAATCATCCTCTTTATAGTGGAAGGATCCTACTTTAGATATAATAAAAAATACATAGTGGGGAACACATGAGAAACTAGCTTTTCCCTAATTCCTGTCAGGATTCTCTCTCCTAGTGTGGTTGCAACGACTCTTGTCTGTGAGCTCGATATTGACTCGAGCTCTCGATCTTGACTTGAGATCGATTATGACTTGGAGTCTGGTATTGATTCGGGGTCGGTGTTGATCGGTCTATGCATCTTAGGCTCGATAATTTTGCCTCGTCCCGTAGTTCAATTTGGATACGAGCTCGATAATGATACCGAGCTTGTCATTGATTGGTCCTAGAACTCGAAGCTTGATGACCTGACTTCGGACATCGACCTGGTATTACGAAGATGCCCTTCGATCAAAGTATTATCATATCGATCAGTCCGTACGACAAACTAATCGGTTTTGACCGTATACAGATAGTCTCTGCGTTTCTCGGTGTAACGAGAAACGATATGATTTTCCAACGGTATGATTAGATATATACTGACGTGTGCATCGAATCCGATCGTGACGTACGCGATAGCTTTACCACCGATATTAATGCGTGTCAGACGGTGGTCGGCCATTACCGATATTGTACTGCCACTGCTCAACCTATAAATATCTCCTTTCATAATTAATCACTTTTACATCTTCTAATTTCAAAATTTCCTAAGCATTTTCTCATACCTTCTGAATTAAGTACAAAATTTTCCTTCTGTAGTTTTTACTACAAAACCTTTCTTTGAAACATCACATATTCTTTATTTCTTTCTGCTAAATTCAAAAAATGGTGAAAACATCAAAAACCGTCCCTAAAAACGAAGAGGCTTCTTCTTCACAGCCCGCCACCGATAAAATACCGGTGGAGCCACAGCCTGAGGAGTTTGTTCCCGGAACATGTCTTATCACCTCCGATTTTAAGGTCGATAAGGGCTCGTTGGTTCCTGGTCAGTGTGAGCCAGTATCGAGGTATTTATGCTCGATAACCAAAAAGCAACTTGCACACTTAAAGACAGATTGTAACTGGGATAACAAGGAAGTTGTAATTCCGGCTCTCGATTAAGATATTACCACCCACGTGGAAGGGTTCCTTAGTGTGTATACTTACCCTTTTACGTTAGGACCTTTCGACCATGTTATCATCGATTTTTGTCATCAATACCGAATAACTCTAGGTCATATTCATCCTTCCTTTTGGCGGATCGTTATCATGATCCGTTTCTTTGCAAACAAGATCGAGGGGATGCCTTTGACCCTCGATCATCTTATTAGATTGTATAGTCCCCGCCTCTTTCGAAGTGGATTAATAAAACTTCAACGCCGGACTACCAAGGTACTATTCTCGAGCATAGATGAGGACAAGGATCGAGGTTGGATGGGCAGGCTCATTCAAGTGAAAACTTCGGACCTGATCCAAACCAAAAGATGCCATTCTCCGAAGAATGGAATATGAAGCGTAAGTGTAATTCTGCTGCTTATTCCCTATCGCCTTGTCTCTTTGTCTCTTTATTGATGATATCTCTTTTGTGATGCAGCAGTTCCTTGGATGCCCGGTGCCGTTCCTGATCTTAAGAGATGGGTACGGGCCCTAGCTTCGACCTCTACATACGCCAAACATTCGTGGCGTGATTTGGCAAAGGGCCGATGGGAGGCCAAAAATCATGGTAAGCCTATTTCTCATGTTTTCAGAGTTCCAACAAAATATTTTCCACATATGCAACCGATTTTCTTGTGTTAAGGCCTGGGAAGAGATGCGGTTTTGAGGCCCCTGCCTGGCGAGAAAGAAGCCTCAGACCCAGTTTCTAAACCGGCAGAGGGAAATAAGAGAAAAAAGGGCCTCTACTTTCGAAAATCCAAAACCGAAGGCAAGGTCGACTCGTAAGTCGAGGAAGAATACCATCCCTTTGACCTTGGAATCGGTTCATCGTCTAAGGGATGAATATGGCGAAAAGGAAGATGACGGGTCCGTACTGGTGTCCCGATCGAAGAAGACCACCGACGTTCCACCGGCAGCTGGATCGATGGTGGTTTATAAGGCTCCACCTCGAACTGAGGATATATCGGAGAAAGATTTTGGAAGAGTCCCAGAGTCGTTGGAGATCGAGGATGCTTCCCATCGAAGCCAACGGATGGGGGATATATCTGAAGGGGCTCTCCCCGAATCTCTTCAAACCGAAGAGAATGCCCCAAATGACTCACTTGGGGCAGTAGCAATCGAAGACTCACCCACCTTCCCTGCTTTTTCCGAAGGGGAAATTCGGGAAGCCACTAGACAGGACTCATGAGGGAGAGGATCCTTTTTGTGACCTGTTTATCGATGCCGAGGATGCTACCGGCACTAGTTATTCATCGGATCTTTTTCATGGAGTGAAGCAGGCTTTGAATCAGGTAAGCCTTAAATTATTTTGTTGGTATTATCTCTTATATATGTTTTTTTTTCTTACATTATTTCTTCTTTCTTCATAGGCCGTGGTAGCTCATCGAGAAGCATGTTCTCGATCCTGAGTTGAGCTGCGTCAATTCGAGGCCGATCTCCAACGGGCCACGGAGGAGAGGAAGGCCCTTAAACTCCTCTTAGGGGAAATGGGAAAAGAAATCAAGGACCTCCGAGTTGAGTTGGCCAAAGCTCACCAAGATCAGACCGATCTGTCCGAGCAGGTAATAACACTATTAAAAGCATATGGACTCGATACTGGAACGATGGCTAATCTTTCGGTCTCACAGATGCAGTAGAAGCTTGAGATGATCGGGAAGCTCCGTGAGGAGGTCGATGTGATAAAGGCGGAGTCCTTGAAATGGAAATGAAATATGGACCGCTTTGCTGTAGAGAAAGAGGCTACTCGAGCCCAATTATCATCGGCCAAAAATCAACTTCAAAGTTTGAAGGAGAAAACTTGGTTCAAGAAAGGAAAATAGAGGAGTTCGAGGCTCGGTTGGCTTTCGAACTCGCCAAGGGTGAAAAGACAAAAGCCGATGCAGACGCATTTGTGGCTGTTTATCGGGCCGATGCTAAGGCCGCTCAGTCGCATGCGAGAGAAGCAGCCGAGACTGATCGAACTCGAGCACATTGGATTGTCGAATTTTCCAAATGCCTATCTCAAGAGGAAACCCTCGAGCAGATCCATGCTCGAGGCTTCGATCTTACTGGACAGATAATAAAGGCAAAAGAGCTTGAAGCCAATGCTGGGGCCTTGGCCTCCGATTATGATGATGACGATGATGGTGATGGGAGCAAGAGCGGGTCTCAGAGTGGGGAGGAGCCAAATGGAGAAAAAGACTGCTCCCGTAGATAATTAGGGTTTTTCTTATTTTGATCTTTTCGTGTAAGGTCCTGGTCGGATGTTTTGTAAACATATATATAAAGGTCTTTTCTTTTCCCAACTTGTCTCTGTTTTCTTTTATACCTAGTGAAGATTCTTTTTACTTGTGTCTTATGAAAATGTTCATAAGTTTGAGGATTTAGTTGAGCGAGTGTTTGCTCGAACTTTTAGTAAAGTAGCCCTTAGGCCTAATAGTCGAGTGAGAGATTGTTCGAACTCGAAGTAATATAGCCCTTAGGCTCAATAGTTGAGTGAGTGATTGCTCAAACTCGAAGTATTGCAGCCCGTAGGCTTAATGGCTGAGTGAGTGGTTGTTTGAACTCGAAGTAAGATATCCCTTAGGCTTAATAGCCGAGTGAGAGGTTGCTCGAACTCGAAGTAAGATAGACCTTAGGCTTAATAGTTGAGTGAGTGGTTGCTCGAACCCGAACTCGAAGTATTGCAGCTCGTAGGCTTTATGGTCGAGTGAGTGATTGCTCGAACTCGAAGTAAGATAGCCTTAGGCTTAATAGTCGAGTGAGTGATTGCTTGAACTTGAACTCGAAGTATTGCAGCCCGTAGGCTTTATGGTCGAGTGAGTGATTTCTCGAACTCGAGATAAGATAGCTCTTAGGCTTAATAGTCGAGTGAGTGATTGCTTGAACTTGAACTTGAAGTATTGCAGCCCAAAGTTTTTATGGTCTAATAAGTGATTGCTCGAACTCGAAGTAAGATATCCCTTAGTATTAACAGTCGAGTGAGTGATTGTTTGAACTCAAAATCGAAGTATTGCAGCCCATAGGCTTTATGGTCGAGTGAGTGATTGCTCGAACTCGATAGTGGTCGGCCCTTAAGCCTGTTTGAATCATGAAGTAGAATGAACTTTTCAAAGTATGAGATATCGGTAAAGAAGAAGTTTTTCCTTTATAAATCATTATACATGTGTTCATATTTTGCGTCAGGCTCGAGCAAAACTATGCGGGCATGGTTTATTTTGACCATTTGACCCTTACACTTTTCTCTATAGAGACCCTGTCTGACATGAATTGGATATGAAATAACTTTCTTGCATCGAACTTGATTTATTTGATGGTAAAGCCCCCCAGTATTCGAGGTTGACTATAAGGTGGCCTTGGATACTGTCGAATTGTCATCAGGTAGCACATAGTTGTTGCCTCGTTAAAAACCTCGTCGAGAAACCCCAGTTGGGATAAAAATCGATCTAAGGGAAAAAAGAGTGGAACGCGTACTTTAAAACCTGAGGTCTCGATGTCTTTTGTCGAACTCATGCAATGTGTTAGCGTTGAACATATATGGACGAAAGGAGGGAGAAAATCATACCTTAACAATAATATCGTTTGAGAAGTGATATGTTCCAGTTGTTTGGTAATGGTTTGTCATCCATCGTTCCGAGTTTATAAGACCCTTTTTCCGACTATATCGAGGACTTGATAGGGTCTTTCCCTATTCAGGCTGAGCTTTTCTTTAGTAGGTTCTCGGGTATTGATTGTGACCTTCCTTTGGACTAAGTTTCCTACCTTGAAGTGGCGGAGGTTGGTTCTTCTATTGTAGTACCTTTCGATTCATTGCTTTTGTGCAGCCATTCGAGCAAGTGCCGCTTCTCGTTTTTCATCCAATAATTCGAGGCTAGTATTCATAGCCTCATGGTTCGATTCCTCCGGTGTATGTCGAAACCTTCGGCTGGGTTCTCCGACTTCGACTAGAATTAAGGCCTCAGAGACATACACTAAGGAAAACGGAGTTGTCCCCGTACTGGACTTTGATGTTGTTCGATATGCCCAAAGGACCTCAGACAGAATTTCTCTCTGTTTCCTTTTACCTTCGTTCAACCTTTTATTCAAGTTTTGGAAGATAGTCTTGTTCGTCGACTCAGCCTGTCCGTTCCCACTAGGATGGTACGATGTTGACAATATCCTTTTTATTTTATGGTCTTCGAGAAAGTTTGTTACTTTACTGCCGATAAATTGCTTACCAATGTCGCATGCTATTTCTGTGGGTATCCCAAATCGACACACGATGTGATCCCACATGAAGTCTATAACATCTTTTTATCTCACTTTCTCGAATGCCTGTGCTTCAACCAATTTAGAGAAATAGTCAGTTATAAATAAAATGAACTTAGCTTTACCTGGGGCCGATGATAGGAGGCTGATGATATCCATCCCCCATTTCATGAATGGCCATGGGGATAGTACTGAATGAACTTGCTCTCCGGGTTGATGGATCATCGGTGCAAACCTTTGACATTTATCACATTTTCGAAGAAAATCCTTAGTGTCTTTTTCCATATTATTCCAGTAGTATCATGCCTTGATAATTCTTTGAATCAGTGATTCAGCGCCGGAGTGGTTTCCACAAGTACCTTCATGGACCTCTCGTAAAACATAATCGGTGTCTCCTGGTCCTAAGCATACTGCCAATGGTCCATTGAACATCCTTCTGTATAGTGTTCCATATTCAGCCAACGTGAATCAAGCAGCTTTGGTTCGTAGGGCCCTTGATTCTTTAGGGTTCGATGGGAGTTTTCCGTTCTTCAAGTATTCAATATACTTATTCCTCCAATCCCAGGTTAAGCTTGTAGAATTTATCTCGGCATGCCCCTCCTCGATTACGGACCCCAAGAGTTGAATGACAGTCCCTGAGTCAATCTCGTCTTCCTCGACCGATGGCCCCAAATTTGAGAGTGCATCGGCCTCACTGTTTTGTTCTCGAGGCAGATGATATAAAGTCCATTCCTTGAAACGGTGCAAAGTTACCTGTAATGTGTCCAAATACCTTTGCATTCTATCATCTCGAACTTCGAAGGTTTTGTTTACTTGGTTTACCACTAGCAAAGAGTCACATTTGGCTTCAATGACTTCTGCTCCTAAGCTTTTAGCTAGCTCGAGACCTGCAATCATGGCCTCGTACTCGGCCTCGTTGTTAGTCATCCTAGAAGTTTTGATAGATTGCCGAATAATTCCACCCGTGGTGGGGTTTCAACACGATGTCAAGTCCGGACCCCTTCACATTTGAAGCACCATCTGTGAAGAGGGTCCAAAACCCCCGATATTGTACCCGATTTTGACAAGAGTTCTTTTTCAACTTCAGGTACGAGGGTTGGCATAAAGTTAGCCACGAAGTCCGCTAAAATTTGAGACTTGATGGCCGTACGAGGTTGATATTTGATATCGTACCCACTGCGTTCGAGGGCCCATTTGGCCAATATGCCCGATAGTTCGGGCTTGTGCAAAATATTACGAAGTGGGTAAGTAGTAAAAACGCATATGGGGTGACATTGAAAGTATGGTCTTAACTTCCTAGAGGTGCTTATCAGTGCAAGTGTCAGTTTCTCTAAGTGAGGATATCTAGTTTCTGCTTCTCCTAATGTCCGACTTACATAATAAACAGGAAATTGCGTACCTTGCTCTTCTTGAACTAGTACGCCACTTACCGTGATTTCCGATACCGCCAAGTATAAGTAAAGTTTCTCATCTGCCTTTAGAGCGTGAAGCAGTGGTGGGCTTGACAGGTATCGCTTCAATTGTTCTAATGCCTGTTGGCATTCCAGAGTCCAGGAGAAATCGTTCTTCTTTTTTAGTAGAGAGAAGAATATGTGGCTTCGATCCGACGACCTCGAAATTAACCATCCTAAGTCAGCTATCTGTCCGGTTGTCTTCTGCACTGCTTTCACACTATCTACGATGGTGATGTCTTCGATGGCCTTGATTTTATCGGGGTTGATCTTAATTCCCCGATTTGATACCATGAAGCTAAGGAACTTGCGCGAACCAACCCCGAAAGATCATTTCTAGGGGTTGAGCTTCATGTTGTATTACCTTAAAATCTCGAACGTCTCCTACAAATGAGTCAAATGGTCCTCTACACGTAGGGACTTAACTAGCATGTCATCAATATAAACTTCGATTGACTTTCCTATTTATTCTTCGAACATTTTATTCACTAGGCGTTGGTAAGTAGCTCCTGCATATTTTAGCCCGAAGGGCATCTCATTATACCGATATGTTCCATATTTGGTGATAAATAAGGTCTTTTCTCGGTCCTTCGGGTTCATTTGAATTTGATTCTATCTGGAATAGGCATCGAGAAAAGGAAGGATCTCGTGGCCGGCTGTGGCATCGATCATTCGATCGATGTTAGGCAGTGGAAAAGAATCTTTGGGGCATGCTTTGTTCAGATACTTATAATCTACACACATTCTAAGTTTGTTCCCTTTTTAAGGGACTAAAACTACATTGGCTAACCATTCAGAATATTTTACTTCCCTAATCGACCCTATTTTGAGAAGTTTAGTTACCTCGGCCTTTACAAATGTGTGCTTTATCTTGGACTGAGGTCTTCTTTTTTACTTCACCGGTTTGAACTAAGAGTCCAAGCTCAGCCGGTGCATTGTTATCGACGGTGGGATTCCTACCATGTCTAAATGGGACCAAGCAAAACAATCTATGTTATAATAAGAAATTGAATAAGTTTTTTCCTGAGTTCGGGGGTCAATCTCGTTCCTAGGTATACCTTTTTCTCGGGCAGATGCTCGATCAATAAAACCTGTTCCAGTTCCTCGATCGTTGTTTTGGTGGCGTCAGAATCTTCGGGGGTGATAAAAGTTCGAGGGGTCAGAAAATCCTCCTCCTCTTCTTCCATGTCCTGCTTCCTTGATTCGGCCGAGACTGGCGGCTGTGAATGCTATTTGACTTCTCGTTTACCTTTAATGCTCGATCTTTCCGAGGTTGAGAGTGTTGATATCGGTGTTATCTCATCGAATGCAAATATTTTCTTCACAGCATGTTGCTCCCCGTATACCATTTCCACATCGTCCAACGTAGGGAATTTCATTACTTGGTGGAGAGTCGAGGGTACTACTCTCATAATGTGGATCCAAGACCTTCCAAGTAGGGTATTGTACCTCATGTCACCTTTGATTACGTGGAACTTGGTACTTTGGATGGTTCCAGCCACGTTCACTGGTAGAATAATCTCCCTTTTAGTCGTTTCACTGGCCATATTGAAGCCGTTTAAGACCTAAGCTGCGGGCACGACTTGATTTTGCAAACCGAGCTGCTCCACGACCCTCGATCGGATGTTGTTCGCAGAGGTACCTAGATCCACTAAAACACGCTTAACTTGAACTTTATTTAATAGGATAAAAATTACCAGAGCGTCGTTGTGGGACTGAGAAATGCCTTTACTTCTTCGTTGTCGAATGATAAAATGCCTTCGGGCACATAATCTCGGGTTCATTTTACCCCAGTGGTTGGTACCTTATTGCGTTTGAGTACGGGTCCCTGTGGAGTGTCAACCCTACCGATGATCATATGAATGATATGTTGAGGTTCCTCTTGTTCATTTTTTCTGTTGGCGTCCCTTTCTCTGTAGTGATTCTTGCCTCGATCGCTGAGGAACTCTCGAAGGTAGCCCTCATTGAATAGACAAGCTACCTCTTCCCTTAATTGTTTTCAATCCTCGGTCTTGTGGCCATGCGTACCATGATATTTGCACATCAAATTTGGGTTTCTCTCGGAAGGATCAGTTTGCATGGGTCTAGGACACCTAGTCTCTTTGATTCTTCCGATTGCCGATACATTGCCCAATGCATCGATGCTGAAGTTATATTTCGATAATCGAGGTGCCCCTATAGGATCGACATATTTGTAAAAACTTCTCTTGTTCATAAGTCTCCGAGAATTCTGCTCTCGATCACTGTTTTGATTGTTCCGGACAGAATTGCGTCCCGAACCATTGTTCCTTCGATTTGGAATGTATGGTTGATATCGATCTCTGTTCGACCTTAGCTCTCTGTCGATGTCCTTTTGGTTTTTAATAGCCGACATAGCCGACCTATTTGCATGTACTAATCCAGGATGAGCTCCTAATTGGTCGTCTTCGACCCTGATTTTTGATTGGTATCAATTGTGTACATCTGCCCAAGTTATTGCTGGATACTCGATCAAATTTAGTTTCAACCGACGTGATGCTATCGAACTTCGCTCGTTCAACCCTTGGGTGAAAGCTTGAATGGACCAATCGTCTATGACCGGTGGCAATTTCATGTGTTCCATTTGAAATCGGGACACAAACTCCCTCAGCATTTCATTATCCCTTTGTTTTACTTTGAAAAGATTCGATTTCGTTGTTGGAACTTTTATGGCACCGGCATGTGCCTTTATAAAAGAATCTGCTAACATGGTAAATGAGTCGATGTAATTCCGTGGTAGGGTGTGATACCAAATCATTGCTCCCTTCGAGAGGGTCTCTCCGAAATTTTTAACAACACAAATTTGATTTTATTGACTTCTAAATTGTTACCCTTGATGGCACACGTGTAAGAGGTGAAGTGTTCATTGGGGTCGGTCATTCCGTTATATTTGGGAATTTCGGGTATACGGAATTTTTTGGGGATCGGTTTTGGGGCTGCGCTCGAGGGAAAAGGCTTTTGCACGAATATTTTGGAATCCAACCCTTTTATCATTGGTGGAACCCTCAGGATCTGATCGAACCTGGAGTTCTATGTTTCTATATTTGTATCGTTGGTTTTGACTCTCTTTGTGAGCTCCTCGAGTATTTTAGCAATTTCGGGAGTAGTCCCCGATTCTTGCTCATTTTACCTCACTATGGCTGGCTCCATTCTGTGGGCAATTTCTTGAGGTGGACTGGGCTCCGGCTTGCTCGGTAGCTGGGTTTGGCTCTACAACTGAGCTATCGCTACCTATTGGGATTGCAACATTTCAAAACTCATACGCAAGCTAACACCATTTTCCTCAATGTTATGGGTCTCTCGGGCTGCAGATCGAATACCACCATGAATGCTATGTTCAGGTTCAGAACGTTGGTTTGCCTCAAGGGCCACGTGCAAATTAACCTCTAGTGGTACTTCGACTCGAGCTTCAACAACATCGACAAGCGGCCTTCCAGCCCTAGACGTCAAATTGTTGGTTTCATCTTGAAGGTCGGCTTCGTTGTCGATAGGTAAAGCCATTAATCAGGGGTTTGTCCTTGCTAATCCGAAGCTAAAGATACTCTCGAAAAATCAGATAGAGTTGAATTTGTACGTAGTTCTAATGGTATGTGGCATAGCTTGATACAAATCGTAAAGATAAATAGAAATATCAAATCTTGACTATAAGAACAAAAGATAAAAACTGTTGAAAAGAGGAAATAAATGGACCAGATAAGATGAAGTAAGAGAGCTCAAAGGGTTCATCTTTCAATATAAGGAATAATCTTTTATTACAATGTGTGAATGTCCTGCTCATAGAAACAACAATCATCCCCTTTATAGTGGAGGGATTCTACTTTCGATATAATAAAAAATACATAGTGGGGAACCCATGAGGAACTAGCTTTTCTCTAATTCCTTCCAGGATTCTCTCTCCTAGTGTGGTTGCAATGGCTCTTGTCTATGAGCTCGATATTGACTCGATCTCTCAATCTTGACTCGACCTTGATTCTGACTCGGAGTCTGGTATTGAGTCGAGGTCGGTGTCGGTGTCGGTCGGTCTATGCATCTTAGGCTCGATAATTTGGCCTCACCTCGTAGTTGGATTTGGATACGAGCCCGATAATGATACCGAGCTTGTCATTGATCGGTCGTAGAACTCGAAGCTTGATGACCTGACTTCGGACCTCGATCTGGTATTACGAAGCAGCCCTTCGATCAACGCATTATCATACCGACTAGTCCATACGACAGACTAATCGGTTTTGACTGAATACAAGCCAAAAGTTGCAAAACCTCAATTTATTTTTTATAAAACCACCTTATCGATGTGCATTTGACCCTGACCTATATATATCACTAAAGAAGAGAACATGAAAGAGGACACAAACCTTTGCTTCCAATAAAAATTGATAGTAGAATGAGAATTTTCTATTGGATAGTTGTACCAAGAGGAAACTTGCTGAGGAGGACTTCTCCTTAACAATTTGACAAAAGTGAACTATGTACTGTACAGCTATCATGTTATAACTATCCATAATCAAAAGTTGGGTAGATCATCATCATTCTTCAAAAGGTTATTAGCTACCAAAGGAAGAGTTAAATCCCGTTTGAAGAATAAATCCTGCTTTGTATGCTCTCCATGTTAGCAAGAAAGTCAGCTATAGGATTAGCTTCCCTATAACAGTGCTGAAACAAAAAGTTGCTTAGAACCACAACTCCATTAACTTCTTAATAGTATACTTAACTTTCCATGATGGTTCGTATGATCCTTTAATCATCCCACTAACAACCAAAGAATTCGATTCCATAGGAGCATTGACATGACCATTCTAAATACACCATTGCATCCCAACAAAAATAACTTTTGCCTCCACTACATTGTTAAGATATGTCCCCAAAAAAGCTGCATATGGCATGATCAGTTGACCATTGTAGTGTGATGACCCGATAGGTCATTTACAGTTTTAGCCTTAAATTCTTTGTTTCGAAACCTCGATTAGCTCCGTTTAGCCTTCCTCGATTTTGTGTGCACAGTCCGTGTCTTTTTCAGAAGCTGCATATGGCATGATCAATTTCACCCAATAGTTCGTATTTGCGAACAAAATATCGCAAATGCGATGATATCAGAGGTGTGAGGGCATCGCATTTTCTAAGGCTTTTTCGCATTTGCGGGGTTGCGAACCCTAGGTCGCAATTGCGATATCTGTGCCTGGTCAAAAGCTGAGACAGAAGGGATTTTAGCTAATTCTCTCAAATTCTCAACCCTAAACACCTTAGAGGCAATTCTTCCAAGAGCTTTTCTTCCTCAATTCATTGGTAAGTGACTCTAATCTACTTTTTTTTTCTGTTACCCACTACATTTCATAAGATTTCAACCTTAAATTTAGGACTTCCAAGGTAGAAATTGGGAATTTGGGTAGAATTAGGGATTTTTGTAAAATTGGAATTTAGACCTCGAATTGAGATAAGATTTCGAAATAAATTGCATAACAGGACTCTGAGGTGAATGAGTGATCAGCTTTTGGTCCGAACCTTGGATTTTGACCAGCCGGACATGGGGGTTGACTTTTGTTGACTTTTTCAATAATGATATAAATTGAACCTCTTTCATTCATGAATAGTTTCTAAAGCTTAATTTGAATCGTTTGGTTAATAATTAGCTAGATTTGGTTAGCTTAGAGGCTTTTTTCGAAAAGCAAGGTCATGATTGAATTTTGAGTTGATTGTGGAGTGAGGTAAGTGTCGAGTTTAACCTTAATTTGAGGGAATTATGAACCCTTGAGTATGTGCTAAGTGAAATTCATGTGTTGCGGCGTATATGCGATGTGACGAGTGTATCTACGTCACCAAAATACTTGTTTTCATGCTTTCCATATTTCATTAATTGTTTCATTCCATGTCTTAACTGTTACATGCTTTAAATGCTTTCCCTGTGTCACGACACGAAACTAGCCTATCGTGATGGCGCCTAACGTGGTATTAGGCAAGCCGACACTTTAAAAATACCTCCAAAAGTTTTAAATGAAAAACTAAACAACACAGGTTTAGAGCATCAAAACTCTCAAAAACTGGATAGAAGTTCAAAAAAAGAAAAACAAAACCAGTACAGAAATTTCCTACGTCGGAGTGTCACTGGGTACATGAGCGTCTAGATAACACAACTCTAGAAATACTGTATATGAAAGACTAAAACAAAATACACAAAGTTGAAAGACATGGAAGGAGGGACAAGGTCTGCGAACATCGGGAAACTACCTTGGAATCTCCAAATGATCAAGCTGTGCAAAGACATCAACACCCACTGTATCCGGAAACACCTGGATCTGCACACGAAGTGTAGGGTGTAGCGTGAGTACAACCAACTTAGTAAGTAATAAGACTAAATAATGTACTGAAAGTAGTGACGAGCTTCACAGATATAGTTCAATTGCATAAATTACAACATCAAAAGATAGGCCTGCTTTCAAATTCGACAATTAAGGCCAAAACAGTTAATTCATGTCAAGTTCAATTGAAACATGATATAATATCTCACAAAAATTACTGGACAATGATATATGCCAGCTGAAGTACAATAACAATGAAATCAAGTGCGAAATCTCAGAGCATCAGTAACTCAGTTCTCCCATGCACTCCAACCTCACAGCCACTCATTCCTCTCAATCGCTCATCACTCGGCACTCGGCACTCGCACTCAGTAGGTACCTGTGCTCATTGGGGGTGTGTACAGACTCCGGAGGGGCTCCTTCAGCCCAAGCGCTATACCAAGCCAATCATTGCATAAATCGATAAAACATGTTGCGACGTGTAGCCCGATCCCATAAATATCCTCACAATCAGGCCCTCAGCCTCACTCAGTCATCAACCTTTCTAGTCTCTCGGGCTCTCGATAATCATGATAATCAACCCAAACAAAAATGATATAATGTATCAATAATAAACAATAGAGACTGAGATGTAATATGCAAGTAAAACTTTGAGTGAGCACAAAACAATAATTTAGCAGATAATTCAACATATACACGACCTTTGTGGGTCCCAACAGTGCCAACACATAGTCTAAACATGATTTCTAACATGATTTACAGTTCAATTTCTATAACACATAGAGAATATACGGATAACAACAGATTATTCAACTACACAGTTCCTAGGAATTGACCAAGTGACAATTCCTATAGTGCACGCCCACACGCCCGTCACCTAGCATGTGCATTACCTCAAAACCAATCACATGACACATAATACGGGGTTTCATACCCTAAGGACCATATTTATAACTATTACTTATCTCAAGACATGCAAATGCCTACTCCAACACACCCTTTCCTCGCAAATCGGCCTCTAAATGCCTCGAATCTAGCCACAAACAGTTCGAAATAATCAACATGGGCTAAAGGAATCAATTCCATAAGCAAATACTAAGTTATTAATCAAAAGTCAAAAGTCGACTCAAAAGCCGTGCCCCGGCCCAAGTCTCGAAATCCGATAAAAGTCAAGAAACCCTAAATCCCATCAAACCATGAGTCCAACCATACCAAATTTACCAATATCCGACACCAAATCACCACCTAAAATCCCAAATCAAACTCTCCAAATCTCTAGCTTCAAATTCCCAAATTATACCTTAAAAACACACAAACTAGGTGGGAAATTCAATGGGGAAACAAGATTAGTGATTAAAAATGAACACAAGTGACTTACCTTAAGAAACCCCTCGAAACTCCTCTCAAAAGTCGCCTAATCCAGAGCTTGAAATGTTCAAAATGAAGAAAAATCGCGAACCCTTAAATTTAAATGCTCTGCCTAGCCTTTTCGCTTATGCGGTTCATTTACCCGCTTCTTCGACACCGGTTTTGCGGTCAACCATCCACATCTGCGGAAGTCACTATTACTGACCAAATGCTTTTGCGGTCGCAAATCCCGCTTTCGCGGGTGCGCATCTGTGCAAATCGCTCGCTTCTACGGACCAGCCTCCCGAACCTCTCTTCCGCTTCTGTGATCCTCCACGCGCAGGTCCGCACCTGCAGAATTCTTTCCGCACCTGTGATACACCCAAGGCCATACTCAATCTCGCTTCCGTGCCACTCCAGCCACACCTGTGGCCAACCCCTTGCATGTGTGATCACACCAGAGAACTCCTAGCTTTGTCTATGCACTAAGTCCTATTTTCGATCCGTTAACCATCCGAAATCAACCCAAGGCCCGCGGGAGCTCAACCAAACATACCAAAAATTCTTAAAACACGATACGAACTTAGTCGAGCCCTCAAATCACCTCAAACAACATCAAAAATACGAATCGCACCCCAGTTCAAATTCCAACTTCTACAAACGACGCTGAAACCTGTCAAATCACGTTCGATTGACACCAAATTTTTCACAAAAGTGACAAATGACACCACGGACCTACTCCAACTGCCAGAACTTCAATCTAAGCCCGGTAACCACAAAGTCCACTCTCGGTCAAACTTTCAAATATCTAATTTTTGCCATTTCAAGCCTAATTCAACTACGTACCTCCAAATCACTATCTGAACACGCTCCTAAGACCAAAATCACCCAACGGAGCTAAAGGAATCGCCAAAATTCCATTCCGGAGTCGTTTACTCATAAGTCGATATCCGGTCAACCTTTTCAACTTAAGCTTCTACGTTTGAGACTAAGTGTCTTAAATCATTCCGAAATCTCTCCGAACCCGAACCGACTACCCCGTCAAGTCACATAATAGCTATAAAGCACAAAACGAGCAGTAAATGGGGAAACATGGCTATAACTCTCAAAACGACCGGCCAGGTCATTACATCCTATCTTTACTTGCTACTTGTCAATTATTATTCTAGTGTTAAAAATGTTAAATTTTCCCATGCTTCCATAATTGACTATTACCTGACTTACTTGACTTGTCTTACTGCTTGATATTAATTATACTGAATTCCCAATTTGGCACGAGACTTTCTTTCTGGTTCTGCTCCATATTTGTTACTCGTAGAGATGTTTATGGTTCGAGTTGTTAAATTGCTTGCATTCATTGATTATTTATATTGATATGGTGGGATTGGGTTGCATGCTGAAACAAGTAAAATAAGGATGGATTGATATGGTGAAATAAGGGTGAATTATGATATTGATTCTAATTATATGGTGGGATCGGGTTGCATGCCACAACATATATTTATTATTATTGGTATTTATATGGTGGAATAAGAGAGGATTGTGTTATAGGGTGGGATCGGGTTGCGCGTCATAATAATTTATGTGTTTCTATTCCCTATTGTGTTATGTTGGCTTTGGTACTTTCATATGAGATTCCAAGGATTGGTATTTTTGCATTCACTGGGTTTCATAGAGGATTGGCTTATTTTCTTTAGTTAACTACCTTATTTCGTTTTCGAATTTTCCTTTCCTATCATTATTTTATACATCATACAGGTTATATTGTAAGTGACCCACCTTAGCCTCGTCACCACTTCATTGATGTTAGGCTTAGCACTTACTGAGTACATGGGGTCGGTTGTGCTCATACTATACTCTGCACTTCTTGTGCAGATTTTGGAGTCGGTCTCAACAATGGTCAGTGGCGTGCTCGGGTTGGCTATCAGCGGGGAGACTTGAAGTACAGTTGCTCGGCGTTCGTAGCCCTGAAGTCCCCTCCCACTTTATTTTAGCTGTGTTTTTTTCTTTCAGGCAGCTTTACGTTTATTCGGACCTTTATCTGTAGTATTCTAGTAGCTCGTGCTCTTGTGACACCAGATTCGGATTGTAGTAGAGATTTCAGTTGTTATGTTTTCCACTCCTTACTTAAAAATTTATTTCAGTTATTTCAGTTTCTTACTTATTATTTAGTTTTAACTGTTAAAAAATGCATAAATTATTCTAACGTTTGCTTTCCTAGCAAGTGAAATGTTAGGCACCATCATGGTCCCGAGGGTGGGATTTTAGGATCATGACATATAGTTTCTAAGAATACCCTCTCCACCTGCACTGCCTGAATTCCCTTTACTGCACCCATATGTTTTAAATTAAAGAGTCATAGTTGTTGTCTTCTTCCATCTGATGCATTGAATATTAATAATAGGCTTGAGCTTTTTAATTTGCTCACAAGCCACATGCCATTTCTTATCCAAAACGAGAGAGGAGAACTAACATGAAATCAATGTTCTCATCAAATAAATAACTTGATTTATGATCCTACCAGATGTGCACTTCTGGCCTTCATACTTGCAAGTGCACCTCGCCTTCTATATTTTCTAACATATAATAGATATCAGACACTATAGAATAAAATAGTGCACTTTATTATGTTGTTTGGTTAGCCACCAATGCGTTTGAGTATATCTTATGCCTCCTTGATTAACTCCCACCCCACATGTTCTAGAGAAGAATTCCCAGACTGGTGAGGCAAGTTCACTTTCTCTGAATAAATGATCAGCATTCTCCATTGCTCATTCAGTATAACAATAGCATCTAGAAGGTCTATGAACATTGACCCTTTGTATTACTTTATTTGTAGAGAGCTTCTTAGCAAGAAGCCTTATCATACAAAAGTAGACTTTGAATGGAATTTTAGGATGCCAAGCTTTAGTTACAGACATGTAACAACCTGACTGGTTGTTTTGAGCATTGTAGCCTCATTTATTGCTTATTATATATTCGTTTGTTGTTATGAGACTTGGCGAGGTGGTTGGTTCGGTTCCGGGGATGTTTCAAAATGAATTGGGACGCTTAGTTCCAAGGTTAGAAGCCTAAGTTGAAAGAGTTGACCGAATATTGATTTATGTGTAAACGACTCCAGAATGGAGTATTGATGATTTCGATATCTTCGTATGGTGATTTTGGTCTTAGTCATATGTCTGGATATCAATTTTGAGTTCCGTACGTCATTTTTGAATTATCAAAACATGGAAATTTGAAGGTTTGAAAAGTAGGAAAGTTTGACCGAGAGTTGACTTTATTGATACCGAGCTCGGATTTTGGTTTTGAAAGGTTGAATAGGTCTGTCGTATCATTTATGACATGTGTGCAAAATTTAAGGTCAATCGAAGTTGGTTTGATAGGGTTCAACATCGATTGTAGAAGTTGGAAATCTATTAGTTTTAGTAGGCTTGAATTGGGGTACCATTTGTGTTTTTGATATTGTTGGATGTGATTCGAGGATTCGACTATGTTCGTATCATGTTTCAGGAAATGTTCGTATGTTTGGATGGGGTCCTAAGGGCCTCGGGTGAGATTCAGATTGATAAAATCTGCCATGTCTCAATTCTGGTGCGGCCACAACTGCGAGGTTTTGGCCACAAGTGTGGCTCTGAGTGTGTTGAAAAATAGTCGCAGGTGCGAGAGTATTTCCACATCTACGAGCTTGCAGATGCGATGAAGATCCGTAGATGCGGATTTTGGTCAAGAGCTAAGTGATCGTAGAAGTGGAAGGCTCCCGCTATAGAAACAGACCTGCAGAAGCGGGATTAGGTTGTAGAAGCGGCTGGTTGGAGTTTAATGAAACTCTACATAAGCGAGATTGCTTCTGCAGAAGCGGAGCTACAAATGTGGCTGTTGAGTCCGCAGAAGCAGAAATACTGGACAGAAAGATATAACGAGGGTTTGAGTCTTTTCTTTATTTTTGGACTTTGGAAATCGGTTTGTGGCAATGTTTGAGAGGGATTCCACTAGATTTTAAGAGGTAAGTAGCTTTTTGATCACTTTTACTCATTAATATTGAATACAAATTGATTTTCCCACTTAGATTATATGTTATTGAGGTGCAATTTGGGGATTTATGGACTAGGTATTGGAGAGTAAGATGTGGGGATTTGAGGTTTGATTTGTGGTCGAAATTGGATGATTTTAGTATAGTTGGACTCCTTATTGAATATGTGTTAGGATTTTGTGAAGTTTTCCCGATTCCAAGGCATGAGCTCAGAGTTGACTTTTTGGGTTGAGTTTTTGAATATGGTTAAAGAATTTAGCTTTATCATATCGATTCCTATTGCTTGTATTGATCATATTGAGTTATTTGTGACTAGATTCAAGTCATTCGGAGGCCGATTAGCGAGGTAAGAGTTTGTTGGAGCATTGAGTTGCGCGCTTTGAGTTAAGTAATACTTCTAAACTTAGTACTAAGGGTATGAATCCCTGAAATACGTGTTATGTGGTTGGTGTTGGGGTGACGCGCATGCTAGGTGCCGGGCGTGTGGGCGTGCACCGTGGTAATTAGGACTCAGTTGATTCTGTGGTACTGTGTAGTTACCTAGTGTTGCTTTATCCGTGTAATTCCTATGTGTTATAGTATTTGAGTCGTGATTCATGCTAGAAATCATGTTTAGGCTTTGTGCTAATTTTGTTGGGACTCATTGAGGTCATTTCTACTATTGAGTTATTTGCTTAAACTGCAATTACGTACTCAGTCATGTTTATTCATATGCATATCATATCTCAGTCTCTATTATCAGTTACTATTATATTATGTTGTCATTGTTTGGGCTGAGTAGTATGAGAGTTATGAGCCCGTCAGACTGGAGAGATTGATGACTGAGTTGGGCATCAAAGCCGGATTTTGAGAGTGATTGTGGATCGGGCTGCACGCAACAACATGCCTTATTGGCTTACTCAATATTGTGGATCGGGCTGCACGCGTGCAACAAGCCTTATAGACTTTATATTGGCACTTGGGCTGGATCCGCCCCTCCGGAGTGTTGCATACTATTGATACCCAATTTTGCCCTCAAAATTTTTCAAATAGTATATATACCTTCAAAATATCATTTCTGCATCATTACTTAATTTACAAGAGTTATACAAATATTCTCTATAATATTTCATTATTTTTAGAGCTTTAAATTAATTTCCTTGCATTTCTAATTACTTGATTATTTATTAATTATCCTTTTAAATTATTTTATGATGACTTAATCATCCAAATTTAATATTTTACTTTGTCTTATATAATTACATTTGTATTTTAAAGATATTGTACATAATTTTGCAATAATAGCCTATATTCTATACATAATTGTATTTATTATATTATTTATACTAAAATTTCATTTTTATACTTAATAATGTCAAGCTAGTAATCTAAATCATTTTACTGCATAAGTGATGTTTTTATTATTTATTAATTTCTTTTATCAATTATTTTAAAAATAATTTTGCATATTTAATTTATAGCCCCAACACAGGGCTAATTCCGGACCAAATTTTTCCCAAATCATTAGCCCAATCCAAATGACCCCTGTGACCAACCCGGTCATGAACCGTCTAAACGACTCACCCCGCTCCCATTTCTATCTTGGCTGTTGATCTTAAATGATCAACGGCCCCTAATAAACTAACCCCTTTCCATATATCCGTCCCCTCTAACCCTAAAGACCCATTCCTCACTTCCGCTGCCTCTACTCTCTCTATTCCTCTCTTCCTCTTCTCAAACCCTAAATAGCCACCTCCTCAATCCTCTCCAATTCCGGCTCAGATATGGATTCTCTCTGTGATTTTCCTTCCATATATGCTCGATTCCTGCGTTATTTACATAGTTTTGGTATCACATAATACTTGTCTATCTTTGGCAAGTATATGGTCCTAAATTAAGCAACCATCTCCAAACCTTCCAGATTTAGACGATATTTCGTCTATATACTCCTACTACCAGGCCTTACTGGTTCGATTCAGTGAGATTTTACTATTTTTTGTTCTTCGTTTGAAACTAGGGTTTGCCGGATTTCCCCTAAATTGATTCTAATTGATTTTTCATGCTATGCTTTCCTTATTTTGTGTTTAATCGACTTTCTTTCCTTGTTTGGGTACTTAATTTTGATGCTATGTAAACCCCTCATCAATTTCCTCTTGGGACAGACTCTAATCGCTAAATATTACTACTGTCTTTCTTATTCTTTCTTGTCTTATGCTATTCTGAGGCTTAATCTTTTGGCCAGCTGAAAGCCAAGGCCACCGTATTCTGTTAACCTTCCTCCAGTGCAAGCACTGCTCGGGGTCCGTTTCGAGGCTCTTGTGAACTCTGAAGCGCTGGAGGTTTGGGGTTTTTCATCACTCTCTTGCATTTTCTGCTATTCCTAAGATTTTGAGTTTCTCGTTGTTTATTCGTTTTTTTGCAATTGGTTAGTGCCCTGTACCCTCATAATTTTACTTCATTTTGTTTGTGATTATGTTATGTGCATTAGTGTTATCTGGATTTCTCTGAGTTAATTTCGATATTATATACAATTCTGCTTATTTCAGCATTACTCTATAGATCTATTAGGTTCAATTTTGTGCAAGTCTTGATGAAAACTCATATGTGTAAAGCTAAGTTGATTCCTGACGCCTGCCTGATTCGTAATTGAAACCTAATTGATGGTTGTTTCGTTTGATTTCTTGCACTAAAACCCCTTTGTAAGACTGTGTTCTTGCCCGAAATTGCTCTCTTCATGTATGCCTAATTTGCTATTTTTCTGCAAGTCATGCCTAAATGCTTAGCCTAATATGCTAACCTTAGTTGTGTCCAACCTGAATGATCATTATGTTACTTATACTTATTTCTTATTCTGAGTTTGATTTTTTGCCTTGTTATGTACTATCATGATAACTAACTTATGCCTAGAATGTGTTCTAATTCATGTTGAGACATTCATGCCAAACCTGTTATTCTTATGGAATTCTCTCGTTAGCTATGATCCTTTCCCATGCTATTTGTAACTCCACTGAGTTCCTGACTTGCTCAAGGTTTGATGCTTGTCTGATATGAAGGTGACATATTTTGTTCACTATAAGTCTTCAGGTATTGTAATTGATACTCAGCATGTTAAAATTTTCTCATTCTCGACTAAGTGATTGTTCAAACCTGTTTTGTTGTGTTGTCTTCATTAAGCCTTCATGTTGAAACTTTCCATGAGAAGGTTATGCTCTATTTGTTCTTGTTTATGACTCTATTAGACTCTAATGCTTAAATCTTGTGTCTAAGATTTTTTAGGCTAATTCCGAATCAGTTTACTCTTGAAATTCTTTTTTTGATATAGCTCACTATCCTATGATGATCAATTCTATTACTTTAACTTTGTTTATGAAAATACAAGCATGAGTCTGCCTTGTGAACTTGTCTGTATTCTTGTCTATGTGTTTGGGCTAGAATTGTTTTTAGCCTTAGGAGTTACGTATGAAAATTGTTAATCAATTCCATGAGTATTTTGTCACCGATAAGGCTGAATTGGGCATCCCTTTGGTTAAGTAGGTTATTCATTTGGGCCTAGTATGTTGGGCCTGCTGTGGTATTGGTAGTCTGAAATGCAATGTTCGCATTTAAAGTTTGGGCCTGCTGTCCATGTGAAGTTCTAAGCATATTGGAAGGCCCAGATGTATTACTGCATTATTCTATATTTGTAATTGGTCAGGAGCTTTGTTCAATATGGTTTGTAATAACTTGTAAAACTGAATAATGGGGGAAACTAGTGAAATTGGGGAAAACATGTACATTCTAATGCTCGCAAAAATGGTAGAAAAAATGCCTATAGGGTCTACGTGGTCTATTTGCTATTTTGTTCAAAATGCCATATATGCTATTTAGTTTCATGTGTTGTACACTAATAGAAAGCATGCCTATAGGAATCACGTATACACTTCACTTTATTTGTCAAATATGCCATACTTGTTTCCATGTCTACTATTCTAACACTCTTAGGTAATATGTTTATAGGATGCACCAATGCAATACTTTTACTTACATGGATACCATGACTATATGATCTTTACTAATTGATCAACTACTTCGTGCTATTTTTATACTGCTTCAGTTAGATAGCATGCCTATAGGGATAAAGTGTTTCAAAACCGAGTCCATTTGTCAATTATTATAAATCATGTCCATAGGATGTTGATTGACGCTGCAAATCCTGTGTTTTCAAATGACTTTGCTGCCTAATTATGCGACTATTAGAGATCATGCCTATAGGGACTGTCATCTGCCTAAGACCCATGCCTATAAAAACCAGCATTAGTAATTCGGAATTATGAGATTGTTTTCACTACCTTATTATGAAAAACGATTAGATATCATGTATATAGGGCTTGCAACACTCAAATTTTCCTATACGTTAGTCGAGAAATTACAGCACTACCTATATAATACTGGAATCCAAGATCACATAGAAATCATGACTATAGGACTTAACGATTCCAACACGTCTTAATACCATCTACTGCCTAACCAGAAAATCAGTATGCGTGCTTTCCTTCTTATGTGTAGAGGTTACTTGAGCCTTTATTGTAATTATATGCAGTCCTATCTGTTTTTGATTGTCGCCTAGTTTTATCATTTGAGCATCTGAGTTAAGTCTAGAACTACCAAATAGTAGGTTCAAAGCCTCCTGGACCATACGCATAGGACGAGTAGTGCACGCATAGGGTACGACTTAGAAATGAATTAGAACGCCTGTAGTTAAACAACTTCAACATAGTAATCGGGTAGCCGAAGATGATAGTCTATGCCCAATAATATGAGCAACCCCTACCTAAAAGGAGTTGCAAAGTATTATTTATGTTGCACGAGGTGATACTTTACGCTAAAAAGTGTAGGACCTCCCTCCTTTTTATTTATGTGCATGTTATCCATACTTAACATAGATCAACGTGGTTTGTACCTACATAGTCATTAAGACTTGTATCGATTCTCATATGTTTAACAAGACTTTACGACTTCTGAATTTTCCTTCTATTTATTTGATCACCTAGTTTAATTATATAATCCACATAGTCTAAAGTTCGGCCGGGATCCACATTTGTGGACCTCAAAGAGTACCTAATACCTTTTCTTTGAGGTAATTTAAGTCCTTACCCGATCTTTGGTGGCGTTGGCTAGCCAAACAGAGTTATATGCAAATAGGTGCCTTAACGCACCTCAAAATCATTAGGTGGCGACTCTTCTCTTTTAACAACTATTTTAAAAGAGTTGTCACACGTCGATACCCGCTTTTGCGAGAAAATGGGGCCGACATCATGGCGACTCTGCTGGGGATACATAGGCATTTACCATAATGAACTTGACTTATATGGATTACTTTCTTTTATTTTTCTTTTACTGTTTTAAAACTGCTATTACATGCACATCCCTTCCCTTATTCACCTTTATTTGTTAAAATTTGCTATGACATGCACATCCCTTCCCTTATTCACCTTTGTTTGTTTAAATTTGCTATGACATCCTGTCCCCTATTCTCCTTTGACCGCTCTCCATCTCTTTTCATCTTGTCTAAGACTGCTATAGCATGACTCTCCCATCCCTGCTTCTTTACCTACTTCATTACGTCCTCGCACATTTGTTTCATGAACTAAACTAACTTCTTTCTTTTGTCTTTCTTCTCTCTTCTTTTCATGTTTACTTTTGCTATTTTATTTACTGCTTTTACGTATTGTATCATGCAAATACTTGGTAACATGTTATTATTTCTGCATAAAGCATGATCCACATCATACTCCACTCGTGCCAATTATCAACATAACGGCGCTTGATGAGTGTCTGCGCTTTCCTAAAAATTACCCTTTTAAATCGGAAATGCTTACTTGCGGTAGACTAGTCGATCAACGGTGCAATCGATGGTCCCGTGCCTTTCCCTCTCAAGTTGTCCACTTGGAGTACCAGTCTAGACCCTTCTAGAAACCCTACTCCAATTTAAAATATACATGCATCATGTTAAACCTAGTACGGGTTGCAGCGTTATTAACGTAACAACCCGCTAAGATGAACCTTGTCCAAAGTCCGATGGGATTTCCACAATCCCAATGGAAACTATCATATTATGTGCATTACTTGGAGAAAATATGCCAACATGTTAATCATTATTGCATAAGTAGTCAAATCTAGAGGGGGAAAGGGCTAACTTTTGTTTGTTTGCAGAAAATAAAGCACGAAATCCCTAGGTTCGGTATGGTCCAAAACATCCCACCTTTGCTACTTGATTGGTGGAAAGACCTTTCACCTTGCGACAAAAATCATGTGAGAAGAGTACTTGGTGGCCTGCCATCGTTGCTAAACGTTCAACTAAATAGGGAATTGATTCAGGCAGCTACCATGTTCTGGGATGAGAAAAGAGTTGTTTTCCGATTTTGGCAATATAGAAATGACTCTCCTCTTTGAAGAAATAGGAGTCTTCGCCAAGTTGCCATGGGATAGTCCGGGATTACTCGTACTAGAGAATCACACTCCCCGCAGTTTTCTAAAAATATTGGGTTTTAATAAGAATGATGAACTGCTTTGTCTAGAGAAATCATACATCCCTTTTCAATTTCTCTACAAACGTTATGGGCATAGAAAGTCATATCGTCTTCACCATGATGAACTTTCCATTACTTCTTTGGGTTGGGTGCACCATCAGGTTTATGTGTTTGTCGTCTTCTTCTTGAGGTTGTTGATATTTCCAATGAAAGGAGGAAGGATTCATAATCGCTTAGACATGGTTGCCAGGACCTTGATAGATGGCATCGAGGGACAAACTTATACCATCATTCATATGATCATAGCTGAGATGTACCGTGCTCTAGATCGGTGCAAGCAGGGATTTGGACATTTTGAGGGTTGTAATCTATTGCTACAAATCTGGTTGCTAGAACACTTTCAAAGAGGATAATACCGTCAAGAGCTTCTGCGAAGGCCACTGAATGACTACACAGCTAACCATTACCCAAAGAAAATGACATTTATCCCAGACAGGTTTGTACAGCCTGGAAATGTTGTAAGTTGGGTGCATTTCTTCAGCAATCTGATTGGATGTTTGAATAGTTTTCTAGTATTGAGTTCATCATTAGATCAAGGGGGACTACTTATTTAATACTGATTGGGTTGCGAGGAATTTATTCTTACGCTCTTAGAAGAGTAATGGGACAAGCTGGGACGAAACAAGTCATACCTCGGGTTTCCAACATGGTCCAATACAAAGCAGATTTCAAGGGAGATGTTATTCCATTCAAGTTCGAGGTGCAACATATGTGGAACCAAAAGGTCATTGTGGGAAGAGATACTATCGAGACAGACAGGTATCACGCTTGTCATATGTACTACTATCTATCATGGTTGGAAGACTACGTAGCAGGGGACGTTAAGCCAGGAGTCAATATAAAGGATAGGATCATAGATGAAGTGGCTAAGGCACAAGTTAAGTACAAAACGCTACACAAAAAGGTGTTAGAGTCTGAAGCTAAACATCTCGAGCACCACAAAGTAAACATAGAGGCGATAAGGGAATGGAAGGAGATTGCCACTAAGTCAACAGAAATATTGGAATACTTGGAACAAGGACTGAAGGAGCTAGTGGGGAAGATGAGAAAGAGACTCTCGTATTGTCAAGGCATGGACGACGATGAAAGAGGGAACCTAGCAAAAGCTTACTTACTATTGGATATGCGCAATATGGGAAACCTGATTGATGGGGTCAAAAGAGCCAATCATAGAGAAGGTCCTTCAGGGACCGAGTAGACTAGGAGATAATACTCTTTACTACTTTATAGCTTAAATTAGATGTCGATGTAATACGACTTGATGCCATTAGAAACTTTATTATTATTGATTTTGTGGAAGTTTGTTTTGGCCTATTTTTGCATTAATGAAATGAAGCAAAGTTGGCATCAATTTTATCCAAGTCTATGTGTTGCTTAGGCCTACCTCAGGCACGATGAAGTCCCCAAAATTAGGACGCGAATTATTGTATTACTTTGCAAAACATGTTTAAATACTGCAAACACTTTTTTATTTTTTACCTTACTAACTTGGTTACCTTTGCCTTTTT
>AWOL01S0026611.1:116306-148806 GCA_000715115.1 Nicotiana otophora | reverse complement strand
TCGTATTTTGCGGTTCATGAATTCTATGACTCAGGCTGGTTTATTTCCAGCGGACCCAGCCACATCTCAGGTGGGGGGGGGGGGGAAGGGGGGAGCACAGACCCCTACCTCTCGGCTCCAGGGCATGCAACTACCATATATCAGACCCCGAGCGCAGCACACGTGGGCAGAGCTCAGCTAGTTGTGGCAGCTATACCTGAGCCCAGACCAATTGTGGCCGATGAGCCGCAGAAGCTATTGGATAGATGGACCAGGCTATATCCTCTTGTCTTTGGAGATGAGTGACATGAGGACCCCTAGGACTTTATTGGTCGGTGCAGGGACAAACTGTACAACATGAGGATATTGAAGTGCCACAGGGTGGACTTTTCCACCTTTCAGCTGGAGGGCAGGGCCCATAAATGGTGGCAGTCCTATCTTCTCGGTAGACCAACAGGTTCTCCTCCCATGACTTGGGACCAGTTGACATGCCTCATCATGGACAAATATATTCCACCCTCTCAGAGGGAAGAGTTGTGATTTCAGTTCGAGCAACTCCAGAAGGGCCAGATGTTGGTGACCGACTATGAGGCGAGATTATTTGAGTTGTCTCGCCATGCACTTATGATACTTCCTACTGATGCAGAGAGAGTGTGAGGTTTGTTCTAGGTTTGCACTCTGGTATTCAAGCCACTATGGCCTGAGAGGTTGAGATGGGGACTTCGTACGAGCTAGTTGTGGAGATAGCTCGGAGGATCGAGGGTGTCCGTCAGCAAAACTGAGAGCAAGCGATGAGGGATAAGTAGTTTCGATATTCTAGAGGGTTCAGTGATGCCCCTGCTAGGGGCAGAGGTTAGTTTGTGAGGGGTGAGTCTAAAAGGCCCACATATCCAGTACCGCCTCCTCCTTGGGGTGCTCCAGTATGGTCTTATGTTGTCGCCATTCCAGAGAGCTCCTACCGTCCCCAGCTACTTAAGGTTCCTCTAGTGGAACTTCAGGTATTCAGGTTCAGACTTCAGGTCAGCAGTCTACCATGCGAAGAGGGTTTTTTGAGTGCGGGGATCTTAGTCATGTGATGAGGTTTTTCCCCATGCTTCGAGGCAAGACAGTGCAGTAGGGTCAGCAGCCTATGATTACAGCACCAACTGCCATATCAGTTGTCTGACCGCCCAGAGACGGAGGGAAGGTGGGTAGGGGCCATCCTAGAGGTGGAGGCTAGTCAGGTGGTGCTCCAACTAGGTTCTATGCTTTTTCGGCCAGACCAGATACAGTGGCCTCAGATACCGTGATCACAAGTACTAGTTTTGTCTGCGGTAGGGATGCTTCAGTACTATTTGATCCAGGGTCAACATATTCGTATGTTTCATATATATTTGGTTATTTCCTGGGTGTTCCTCATGAGTCCTTGGGTACTCCTATTTATGTGTCACTCTAATGGGAAATTATGTTGTCATAGATCGGATCCACCGGTCCTGCATTGTTACTTTCTGTGGTTATGACACTAGAGCGGATCTTTTGTTGCTCGATATGACCAACTTTGAGGTCATCATTGGAATGGATTAGTTGTCACCATATCACACCATCCTTGATTTCCATGCAAAGACTGTTACCTTGGCAATGCCATAGCTTCCTAGATTGGAGTGGAAGGCTTTGTCTGTCAGTACATCTAGTCGGGTTATCTATTTTTTGAAAGCTTGACATATGGTCGAGAAGGGTTGTTTGGCTTATCTAGCTTATGTTCGGGATACTAATGCATAGACTCCGGTGATTGATTCAGTGCACGTGTTCCGAGAGTTCTCCGATGTGTTTCCTTCTGATCTTCCAGAAAAGCCACCAGATCATGATATCGATTTCTATATTTATTTGGCTCCAGGTACCCACCCTATCTCTATCCCACTGTACCGCATGGCCCCGAAAAAGTTGAAGGAAAAACTTGAGGAGTAGCTAGTAATGGGGTTCGTCAGACCGAGTGTGTCTCCTTGGGGTGCACCGGTGTTATTCATGATGAAACAATATGGGACTCTAAGGATGTGCATTGATTATCACCAGTTGAACAAAGTTACAATTAAGAACAAGTACCCGTTGCCGCGTATTGATGATTTTGACAAGTTGCAGGGTGCTAGGGTGTTCTCTAAGATTGACTTGAGATCGGAGTACCATCAGTTGAAGATTCGGGATTCGGACATTCTGAAGACGGCTTTCCATACTAGGTATGGCCATTATGAGTTTCTAGTGATGTCCTTCTGTTTGACTAATGCCCCGGTGGAGTTTATTTATTTGATGAACCGGGTGTTTTGGCCATATAATGATTCATTTGTCATTGTCTTCATTGATGACATTCTGATCTACTCGCGTTGTATGGAGGAGCATCAACAGCATTAGGGAGTGGTGCTTCAGACCTTGCGGGAACAGAAGCTATATGCTAAGTTCTCCAAGTGTGAGTTTTGGTTAGGTTCTGTAGCATTCCTGGGGCATTTTGTATTAGGCAAGGGTAATAAGGTAGATCCCAAGAAGATCGAGGCATTTCAGAGTTGGCCTAGTCCTACCACCGCGACCAAGATCGGGAGCTTCTTGGGGATAGTAGGTTATTGTCATTGATTTGTGGAGGGCTTCTCATCTATTGCAGCACCTTTGACTAGATTGACCGAGAAGGGTGATCCATTCCGATGGTCCTATGATTGCGAGGCGAACTTTCAAAAGCTCAAGACCGCATTGACTTCAGCACCGGTGTTAGTGTTCCCTTCCGGTTCAGGGATGTATACTGTGTATTGATGCTTCACACATTGGTTTGGGTTAAGTATTGATGCAGGAAGTGCGAGTTATTACATATGCTTCATGTCAGTTGAAGCCCCACGAAAAGAATTACCCCATATATGATTTAGAGTTGGGCACGATAGTTCTAGCTCTTAAGATCTGGAGGCATTATCGTTTTGGGGTGTCCTATGAGGTTTACACCGATCATCGTAGCTTGTAGCATTTGTTCAAGCAGAGGGATCTCAATTTGAGGCAGCACAAGTGGCTTGAGTTACTAAAAGATTATGATATTACCATCCTTTATCATCCGTGCAAGGCGAATATGGTTGCGTATGCCTTGAGCAGAAAGGTGAAGAGTATGGGTAGTTTGGCGTTCATTTCAGCAGAGGAGAGTCCATTAGCTATGGACAGTCAGTCCTTAACTAACAGGCTTGTGAGGTTTGATATTTCAGAGCTCAGCCGAGTTCTTGCATGTGTCGTTGCACAACCTTCACTATTCGAGCAGATTAAGGCTCGCCAGTATGACGATTCATTCTTATTGGTTCTCAGAGAGACGGTACTACAGGGTGGTTCCAAGGAGGTTACTATCGGTGAGGATGGTGTTCTGTGAATCTACGGTCGTTTATGTGTCCCTAATGCTGATGGTTTCAGGGGAAATATTCTAGAGAAGGCACATAGTTCATGATATTCTATTCATCCAGGTGCTACGAAGATGTATCGCGACTTGAGGCAGCATTTTTAGTGGCGGTGGATGAAGAAGGACATAGTTGAGTGTATAGCGAGGTTCCTAAATTGCCAGCATGTTAAGTATGAGCATCATAGGCCAGGTGGCCTAGTCCAACAGATGGTAATACCCGAGTGGAAATGGGAGCGCATTACTATGGACTTCGTAGTTGGGTTGCCGCGAACCTTGAGGTAGTTTGATGTAGTTTGGGTCATTGTTGACAGGTTGACTAAGTCAGCACACTTCATTCCGGTTGTGACCATGTATTCTTCAGAGAGGTTAGCCCAATTTACATTCAGGGGAGTTTTCGGCTGCATGGTGTGCATGTTTCCATCACATCAGATAGAGTCCCTCAGTATACATCGCATTTCTGTTGGGCAGTACAATGTGAGATGGGGACCCGGGTAGAGCTCAGCACACCCTTTCATCCGCAGACCGACGGGAAGTCGTAGCGGACGGTTCAGATCTTGGAGAATATGCTCAGATCGTATGTGATTGACTTCGTAGTGCAGTGGGATCGATTCTTGCCTTTGGCCGAGTTTGCTTACAATAACAGTTATCAGTCCAACATCGAGATGGCTTCATTTGAGGCTTTATATGGTCGGCGATGTCGTTCACCCATCGGATGGTTTGAGCCAGGCGAGGCTAAGTTATACGGTACTGATTTAGTGAAGGATGCCTTGGAAAAGGTAAAGTTGATTCTGGATTGAATTTGCACAGCACAGTCCAAACAGAAGAGCTACGTGTATGAGAAGGTGCGTGACTTATCAGTTATTGTGGGCGAGAAGGTTCTCTTGAAAGTCTTGCCGATAAAGGGAATCATGAGATTCCGGAAGAAGGTCAAGTTGAGCCCAAGGTTTATAGGTCCATTTGAGGCGTTGAGGCGAGTGGGGGAGGTTTCTTATGAGCTTGCTTTGACTCCCAGTCTATCGGGAGTTCATCCGATTTTCCACGTGTCTATTCTCCGAAAATATCATGCCGACAGGTCGCATGTGTTAGACTACAACACGGTTCAGGTAGATGAGAGTCTGGGTTATGAGGAGGAGCCATTTACCATTGTTGACAGGAAAGTTTTCCAGTTGAGGTCCAAGAAGATTTTTGCGATAAAGGTTCACTAGAGGGGTCAACAAGCCGAGGAGGAAACTTCGGATACCGAGGAGGACATGCGGAGCAGATATCAACATTTATTCGGCACTCCAGGTACTATTCTAGACCCGTTCGAGGGCGAACATTTGTATAAGAGATGGAGAATGTAACGACCCAACCGGTCGTTTTCCTTTATAGAACCCCATTCCCCTTAATAAGACTTCCTATATGTTCTTTTATTGTTTCATAACTTGCGGGGACAGTTAGTTCGGGTTTGGAAGGGCTCGGGTTGAAATTGTAACACTTAGTTCCTTAATATTGGCTTTAAAAGGTTAAGTTTGACTTGGGTCAACATTTCTAGTAAATAATCTCAGAACCTGGATTTGATGGTCCCAATAGATTCTCATGATGATTTTGGACATGGGCGTATGTTCGGATCAGGTGTTTGATGCCCCGAGAGCGTTTCGGTGCCTAAAGTTGGAAGTTTGCTCATTGAAGGTTTTAAAGTTCTTTAAATTTATTTTGAAGTAGGTTTTGGTGTTATCGAGGTCCGTTTGGAATTCTGAGACTATGAATATCTCCGTGTGGTGATTTAAGACTTGCACGCAAAATTTGGTATCATTCCAAATAATTTAAGTATGATTTGGCGCGTTTGAAGTAAGTTGGAAGAACTTGAAGTTCATAAATTGATTCTATTTGGTTTTGGGTTGTGATTCATAGTTCTAATGTTGTTTTCTGCATTCCGAGTGTGCGAGCGAGTCCGTTTTATGTTTACGAACTTGTTGGTATGTTTGATCGAGACCTCAAGGCCACCGTATAGGATTCAGAGGGTCGACGGAGCTTGTTTGCTCTTTGGAGAAAAGCTGTTGGTACCTGTCATATGGTATGTTCGCACCTATGGTGGGAATGGCAGCGGGAGCAACATCGCAGGTGCATCATCTCGCTCACAAAAATATAAAGAGGAGAGGTCAGCGAGGTTCGGAGAAGCGAAGAATTTCTATAAAAGCGAACTCGCTTCTGCGATAAGGGTCCACAGGTGCGCGAGGTGAGCTGTAGATGTGGGACTTGACCACAGGTGCGACTGGTCATGGGTCGTGCGTGTTCCGTAGATGCAGACAATCGAACGCTAGAGCGGTCCCGCATAAGCGGAGATTCTTCCGCCGGTGCGGAAAGACCGCTGGGCAGAAGGGTTGCATTTCAACCGAGACTCAGGCTCATTTCTTCATTTCTCTCACTTATGGGTTGAATATATAGCTCTTTGAGGAGGGATTTACACCTAGAACTTTGAGGTAAGCGATTTTTATACAATATGAGTGGGCCCGGGTGTGAATTTTAGGAATCTTCCAATTTGGGTTGGGTAATTGTTCTAATCGTTAAATTATGAACTTTTGAACATGTATTGATTAATTTATATTATATTTGGTTAGTTTTGGATTGTTCGACACCGAGTTGAGGCGTTAGAATAGATTTGTGGGCCGGAAAGTGAGCTTTGAGATGAGGTAACTATCTTGCCTATTCTTGTATGAGGGAATTTACCCCATAGATGATTTAAATTGCTATTTCCTTCTAATTGTGAGGGCTACGTACGCACGAGGGGTTGAAAGTCCGTGCGTAGCTACTAATTGTGCTTATGTCCGGGTAGCCTAGGACCCCAAATCATGAAATACTTGTAATGTTTGCACCCTACTTGTTAATTAACTGCCTAAATTATATTGAAACTTGTTAAGGAGTTTGTAAAGACCGAATTTCACTAACTTGAGTTTTGGAGAGTTACTTGACAGTTAATCGCAATAGTGCTTCTTTGTGTATTAGCCTCATAATAGCTTTTAAACCGGCTGTTCCTAAGTATTTCTCTTCTTGTGGAGCGGGCCAAACGACTCGGCAGTAGAATAAATGCATCTTTCGTTCGTGTCGCTCGACCCTTGGCAGTGTACACATTTTTCTGGAACGGGTTGTACGACCTCAGCATAAATCGTGCGTGTTAATGCTTGAAGCCGAAACACACTTGATATTATTTTTCATAAAGTGAGAGATTATAATTTATTTATTTGTTCGGAATTTATTTGGAATTAGTATGCGCTAATAGAAGACTTTTGGAATTTACTATTTGTTAAAGAATTATTTAATCACTGTTGTTATTATGTTAATATTATTATTCGCATACTCTATGTGTATTTAGCATTCCTGTATTTTATTGTTACCCCTTAGTAAGTGTCGATGTCGACCCCTCTTCACTACGTCTTCTAGGTTAGACTGGATACTTACTGGATAAATGTTGTTTATGTACTCACGCTACACTTCTGTACTAATCGTGCATGATCTAAGGCAGGTGCATCTGGCAGTTATACCGGCGCGCACCCCCGATACCCTGAGGCCTAGTGATGAGATGCTCTTCTGAGTCCGTTCAACAGGACCTAGACTCTCTCTTTTGCATCACTTTGTATCTACTCTATTTTAGACAATAGTTTAGTATTTTTATATATTCTACGAGTAGCTCATACACTTGTGACACCAGTTTTTGAAATTATACTAGTAGACATTTGATGGTTTTTGAGTATTTATTTCACCACACTTGTTCTCATATTTGTTTATACTTTATTTTATTAAATGTTTCATCTCTTACTTAATAAATAAAAATCAACTATTTCGAAATTGTTTAAATAATAAATACATGGCTAGTTCACCGTTGGCTTACCTAGCGGAAACATTGGGTCTCATCACGGCCTATAGTTGAAATTGGGTCGTGACACCACCAGCGGTCTATAGCCACTTCCCCTCTCCTCTTGCGCCACCACAGGCGACCCGTCGAAAAACCTAGATAAGTGCCTCCTCCCTTTTTTCTATCTTCTTTTCTCTCCTCCCACCCCCTCTCTCCCTTTTTTCTTCTCTTTTGTGTCCTCTTTCTTCCCCCTATCTCCATTCTCTCTTCCTTCCCGCCTTAAAGGTCACAGGAAATCCTCAGATTGCGATTCTTCTTCATCTTCTTCTTTTCCTTCATGTCTTATTATGGTTAATCTCGTATGTTTATTTCTTCGTATCCGCATATTTCTTTTACTATATGTCGTTTCTTTAGATCTGGCTATTATATCACCTTTTCTTGCTATTATATGTGTTATTTCTGCTTCCTTTATAGTTTTTTTCTTCTTGAGTCGGGGTTCTATCGAAAATAGTCTTTCTACCATCGTGAGGTAGGGGTAAGGTCTTCGTACATTATACCCTTCCCCAGATCCCAATATGTGGGATTTCACTAGTTTTATTGTCGTTGTTTTTGATTATGCTTAAGTGCTTTGACTAGTGAGTTAGAATAGATCCGGTACTGAGTAATTTAGGTAGCAATGTGTTTGTGAGGTTTTGTTGAGTTTCTGTGCATGTGAGATGATGTATAGAATTTACCCCGTGTGTATGCAAAGAGAAATAGAAGTCTTATTCGGTTTAGGAAGTGATATAGGCGGTTCTTTGTTGAGCCAAATATATGCATATTACCCACCTAATTAATGTGTATCTTAATTGTCCAATTTGAGCATGTAATCCTATTTCTTTGGCAACCACAATACAAGCTTGACCCCTATGTTTGAATTAAATATTTATTCGAACCTGTTACCTTGCTTAAGCACTTGAAATTGTTATGAGTTTGTTATACGCTAAGCGGAGGTAAGGTTCGGTTTTTAGTGGATCTATAAAAAAGGAGGAATGTGCACTATTTTGAAAGAAAAAAGTGAGAGCCACTTGTAGGAAATTGAAAAATAAGAGAATTTGCTTGAAACAAAAAGAGAAGAAGAACAACTAGAACTTAGAAAGAAGAAGAAAAAGCTTGTGTATGTATTAGAAAAGAGAAAAAAATTGATACATTGCCACTAGTAGTTTTCATCTTATTTGAAATTAAAGAATTGGGAGCGTGGTGATATTATTTTATAAAGGTTAGGGTGTGGTTCAATCCAAGTGTGAGGTTTGAATTGTTAATGTATATGTATTAAAGTTCTTATGGAGGAATAACCACTACTATCAAAATTATATCTTCGTCCCGCATCCTATATTACAACCAAATTAAGTCTTACTTGATCCTTGACTGAATAAACTCGAATTAGTAGAGTATTATACTATGGACAAGCCTATGGTACAACTTCTGTGGCATATAAATGTTATTCCTAAGAGTGAGTGAATTCTTTCTATCTTGAGTTCCTAATTGTTCTTGAACTTTATTTTGTATGAAACTATTCTCTATTGTTGTATGAGGGCACATGACTTGCGGGGGAAAGGTGATGTCTTTGGGCTTCTTTGTTAGAGTAAGTGAGTGGGTTTTAAAAAAATAATTGGTGCTTGTGAGTTAACTTTTGAGTCTTTGATGATATGATAGGGTGCTTAGTATGCTTTAAATATCTTGGCATGATAAGTTAGGAAAGTTGTTTGATTGAAAAGGTCATTTCTATTTGAGTAGTTTAATTGATAGGGGACGAGCAATTGTTTAAGTGTGAGGTGTTGATGGTAGGCTAGGAGCCCGTATTTTAGCTACATTCTGCACTCTAATTGTTACACTTTGATTGTATTTGAGCTTAATTACTACTCTCTCCATTCCAGTTTACGTGAACCTATTTGCTTTTTGGTCTGTTAAAAAAGAATGACCCTTTTCTAAATTTGGAAACGATTTAGCTTAAACTTCCAATTTTACCCTTAATGGAAAGCTTTTATAACCACACAAATACTCTGGCATGTTTATTACCACATGTTTCAGAAGAATTATAGCCATACAAATATTCTGACTTGCTTAGAACCACAAATTTTAAAAGTCTTCATTGTTTTTCTTAAACTCCGTATCCAGTCAAACAAGTTCACATAAATTGAAACAGAGGGAGTAATACTTTGTATTTATTACATGTGTTATGCTGTATAAGATGTGATTTCGAGTTGAGAAGCAAATTTGGAGTTCAAATGGATGAATTGGAGATTTGATGTTTGAGTTGAAGCCCAAAGAAATAAGAAGGGATCGTGTTTGGGATTCGAGGACCAAGTCTGGGTGTTAAAAATTAATAAGAATTCCTACTCTAAGAAAAATACACCACCACGTCACGCTAGTGCAAATTTTCTATAGAGCAAAAAAATCAACTCTCTGAAGATCCTCACTAATGCGACGTACGGTGCGCCGCAGTAGTGTAATTTATTCGTCCAACTTTTTCCACTTCACCTTGGAAAGGGTAATTCAATCCGAAGTAGTTCCTACATAGCATAAATACACTAAAAATATAAGTTTTAGTGGACTTTTGATCTACACAAGATTGAAAGAGCATTGAAGAGTCTAAGGCACAAGAATTCATCATTCTTTCCTCAACTCAACACCCGAGTTTGGATTAAATTCATGTTTTTTATTCAATTTATTTGTGATGATGTTCTCCATGATTATGGATTAGATTATCTTAGGGTTTGACATGATTTAGTGACTTGATTGTTATCTATACATTTGATTATCATTTGATTGCTTGAATTTGTTGGAGGAGCTTTACCTCTAGTTGTGTTTATATTCATTATTGTGTTTAATCGGAAATACGAGCATAATTGTTGCAACGCATGCCTTAATTTATTTTGATATTTCTTTAAAGTAATCGAAAGAGCTTTGTGATCTACCTTTTGAATTAAGATTGAAAAATATTCGAGAGAAGTTTTTCTTAGATCATTGTTACCAATAGATTCTTGCAAGTTTCGCCGCACTTCATATTAGCTTATTTTAACGGTTTAGGTTTTATCGAGAGAGGAACCCGAAGTTTTATTAGCTTGTTGAATTCGAGAGAATCAATAGAACATTAAGAATGAAATTCAATAGTGTCAATTCCAGGATAACAATCTTGCACTTATCTTGTCATGACTCTTATTTCTCACGCAGATAGCAAACTGAATATGCTAATCTTTAGATATTCGCGGTCAATTGTCATTTTCTTTACTTACTTTATTTTAGATCATAATCATTGCAAATCATGTGTTAATCATACCGAATAGTGTTAAACCATAAGTTATTTGAACATTATTTAAATCCAATACCTGTGGAGATAATATTTTACATACTTTTTGTTTTGCCTAAGGGCTAATATATAAATAAAATCTTAAAAATGGGTCCAATGCTTACAAGATGTCCAAACCAAAATAGAAGTTGCATGAAGCTACTAGATATTAAAATAGATAGAAAAGCTAAAATCTAATAAACTAACTATTACAACATGATAAGTTGAATGCTTCCTTCTCCTATCAGTGTATGTGAATCCAATTGTCATTGGCAAATACCAAGCAGCACCTATCAAGCTCTCACCAGGCGCCAGGGTATATTGTCCATAGGCTAAAATGAATTTCAAACATCTCCACCGCAGAGTTGAAGTCCGCATCGTCCTCCAGGTGTCGCTACTATATGATCTCCATATGCAGTGGATTGATTTTGTTCAAGTGTTAGTCACGTGCTCACTCATCAAAATTAATGTGTAGAAGAGGAGCCTGGCTTTAGGCAGACTTTGCAAGGCAAAAGCCAGGCTTGAGCTAGCTTTAGGCAGGCTTTACAAGGCAAAGGCTAGGCATGTGCTGGCTTTAGGCAGGCTTTGCAAGGCAAAATCCAGGCATGAGCTGGCTTTAGGCAGGCTTTGCAGGCCAAAGGCCAGGCGTGAGCTGGCTTTAGGCAGGCTTTACAAGGCAAAGGCTAGGCATGTGCTGGCTTTAGGCAGGCTTTGCAAGGCAAAATCCAGGCATGAGCTGGCTTTAGGCAGGCTTTGCAGGCCAAAGGCCAGGCGTGAGCTGGCTTTAGGCAGGCTTTACAAGGCAAAAGCCGGGCATGAACTGGCTTTAGCCAGGCTTTACAAGGCAAAGGCCAGGAATGATCTGGCTTTAAGAAGACTTTGCAAGGCAAAGGCCAGCCTGTGCCTTTTTGTGATCTTGTAAGCTCAGATCCTTCCCTACTAGAACCTTTAATGTAGACATCATTCAAGACATTGCTAAACCCTCCTCAGATTGAGCTTGAAAGCATGCTAATACCAGTGAGAAATGATTCAACAATCTCCAAAAATACCATATGATGGGTTCAGCATCTTCCTTAGCATTTGGACATATCAGTTTGTTCAGAGTCCAATATTGTGAAGCCATCAGTCTGGGATTCTTCTCTTTGCTATCCTAATCCTAAGGTTAGGTGATTGAGATTTTTCTAGATTGATCAACCTCCTCCCTGCACTAGGCAGTTAAGAGAATGAATGAAACTCAGATGTACCTGCAAAATACAACACAATGTTAGCTATAAACTCAAATGTACATACTATCTTTGACTAGCGAGCATTGATTTTTATGTTGTGTTTTGCGCTCGTAAAACTTGTATGTACAATTTTCATGTTGATTAGTATTCCATACACGAAAGTCCCGAACCTCATAAAAAATTACTATATCAAGGACTTGGGACACCAAAGACATTAGAAGGATTTCCAAACGTTTTCCTTGATTCTAAGAACCATCACGTAGAAATTCTTATACTCTGAGCATTTTGGGTTTGAAGGTGTGAGAAAAAACATGATTTAGTGACTTGATTGTTATCTATAGATTTGATTATTATTTTATTGCTTGAATTTATTGGAGGAGCTTTAACTCTAGTTGTGATTTTATTCATAATTATGTTTAATCGGAAGAGGAGCATAATTATTGAAATGCATGCCTTAATTTATTTTGGTACGTCTTAAAAGTAATTGAAAGAGTTTTGTGATCTACCTTTTAAAATATGATTGAAAAATATTCGTGAGAAGTTTCTCTTAGATAATTGTTACCAGTAGATTCTTGCAAGTTTCACTGCACTTCATATTAGCTTATTTGAACGGTTTAGGTTTAATTGAGAGAGGAAGCTGAATCAGAACAATAGGATAATAACCTATTGAATTCGAGAGAATCAATAGAACATTAAGGGTGTAATTCAACAATAGCAATTACAGGATAATAATCTTGCACTTATCTTGTCATGACTCTTATTTCTCATACTGATAACTAACAGATTATGCTAATCTCTAGTTCATCGCAGTAAATTATCATTTTCTTTACTTTTAATAGTTAATTTTAGTTCATAATCATCCCAAATCAAGCACTGATCATCCCAAATAACATTATATCATAAGCTATTTGAACATTGTTTAATTCTAATCCATGTGGATGTGATATCTTACTATACTATCTTTGGCTAGCGAGCACTAATTTTCGGGTTGTGTTTTGCGCTCGTCAAAAATGCAAATAAATATTCCATGTTGATCAATATAAAAATTTCTATATCAAGTACTTGGGACGCCAAATACATTGGAAGGATTTCCATAAGTTTGCCTTGACTCCAAGAACCATCATGTAGAAATTTTTATACTTTAAGCGTTTTTGATTTACAATTATGAGGAAACAACTTAGCTAATGGTGCAATGCCGTCGAATTATCTCATCAAAAAGTGTAACGACCCAATCAGTCATTTTGAGCCTTAGCATTCCGTTTGGTTGTTTAAGGTCTTGAGTAGATTCATGTTATGTATTGTGACTTGCGTGTATGGTCGGTTTCGGTTTTTTGAGTGATTCATAATCGATATAGAATAATGATTCTCATTTTAAAAGCTTTAAACTGGGAGAGTTGAACAAGTTTAAATTTTTGCATATTTGTTCTCGGATTGGAGTTTTGATAATTTTGTTACGTCTGGATGGTGATTTTGGACTTAGGCGTATGCCCGGAATAGGATTTGGAGGTTCCTAGATTGATTTGTCACTTCTTGGCGAAGTTGACAATTTGAAGGTTTAGAATTTTTCTAAGATTGACCATGGTTTGATTTTATGGCAATCAGGTTTGGATTTTAGTTTTGGAGCATGGAATATTGAAGTTCATTATGAATTTTCATGTGTTTTGCAAGCTAGAGATTGTATTTTCGAGGTGGGTAGAGGACTGCAGAGTTCGCTTTTGCGAACTTTGATTCGCATTTGTGATTGGGGCTCCTAGGCAAGGACAGTCGCATTTGCGGTCAATTGATTGCTTTTGCAGAAGGGGAGGACTTCGCAAATGCGAAGTCTGTTTCGCATTTGTCACATCCCCTGAGTTCCGTAGGCATCGCTTTTGTGAGGCAATCTTCGCATTTGCGACTTCTACAGCTAAACATAAGGGTTGAATTGCGGGAATTAGCTTAATTTACCACATTTTTGAGCTGTAGAGGCGATTTGGTGGAATATTTTCATATCAAACTATTACGTAATTGACATTGATCCACTTTTGATTATAAAACATGATTATTTATGAGATTTAACATCTAAATCATGAGATTTGAAGATTAAGTTTGGGGATTTTGTCTACATTTTGAAAAATAAAAATTTGAGATTTGAGAGTGGAATTGGACTCGGATTTGAAAACCAAACACATATTTACACTCTGGGGCTATGGGTAGTTAGTACGCTCAAATTACAAATAAATAAATGGTATAAAGCGATGGATGTCAAATATAGTAACCCAACTAGGTTGGGGTCAAATCCCAGAATAGGTGTGAAAAGGTTACTTGAGTAGTGTGAAACATAACTTAAGTCGTAATCCTACTCCGTTAGCTTAAAAAGAGAGTGTTGTAATTGTGATATATCAATAGAAGCTATATCGTTGATATATTTTGATTAAATTGATTAAGAAACCAAGGTTATGTCTCCATCAATGGAATGTAATGTTAACGGTGTCCATATTTCATATTTCTAAATGGGAAGCTCGTTGATATGCAAATGATTTCGAAGTTACTAACTAAAATTTTCCAACAATTAGATAGTAGTTCCTCTTTATGAGTTTTCCAAATATAAAAGAAGTGACAATTAAGAACGACCAATTTATGCCAAGTAGAACCCAGTTATTCCTAAGAGATTCTATTAAACAGGGCTTAGAGCCTTCAGTTCTTGCAATTCAAATCTACCAAATTCTAATCCACTTTCCCAAGTAAAGATAGAATGAATTGGCCCTAGTCAATGTTTGCAACCATCAACTATGACGCATGAGAAATGAATATAAATCAACTTTCCATTATATAAACATTTAATGATGAACACACATTAACATTACACCCACATAGGATTCACAACCTTAGTATTTAAACTTAGCTACTCATACTAGAATACAACAACAATGTAATAAATACAGTCATGAAGCTTACAATTGTAGACAAAGTCTTGGATTTTATCTTACAAGCTTCCAAAATAATAGTGCATTCAATGTTCTAGGTGTAGCCTCTCTCTGTTAGAGTAGCTGTCCCTCAAAAATCCTAGTTATTCTAATTATAATAGGCTAAATGTCGGGGTCAAAATATGACAAATATACCCTGCGGATCACATCCGCGATCGCAGAACGGGTCGTAGAACACTTTCACGGCCCGCATAATTGTAACTCCATCGCATAATTGAATGTCAAGTTGCCCAGTTATTCATTGCATTACTGTTATGCGGTCCGCACATTTATTTCGCGATCGCATTTGATACCACAAACTTGTTCTCGCAGAAACCTTCTTTGCACTTCTGCGGTCATTATGCGATCTGTATAAGCGTTATGTGACCGCACAATAGATCACGCAATCCACTCTGCGGTTAGTATGAGGCCCGCACATCACTTGTGCAGTCACAGACCTGCCGCATTTCTTCCCTTCTATGGGTTTTTGTCTTATTTTCCTTGTTCTTGGTTCTGCAAGCTTAGTTTGCTGCAAAACATCAAAACTACAAAATAACTTTAAATGCTTCAAATAATGAGCTAGAGTCTATGTAATTAGTATCAAAAGTGTCACAATTTTATGGCATATCAACACCCCTAACTTAAACTCTTGCTTGCCCTCAAGCAACAAACAAATAAACACAACTACAATAGAAAACAAACAAACAAACAAACAAACAAAAATATAGCATAATATCATCTGAACTTACTAAATGCATTACAAAGCAGCAATGACTATGGATGGAGCTGACAGTTAGCTAACAAGCATATAACCATAGCTCCCACCCTTCTTCAAGGACAAAGATCAAGTATTGTTCGACTATCCATTTGGTGAACAATGACAGAGTGCTACTCATAGCTAGATATGCACTTGTATCCTATCTCAAAAGGCTTAATTTTTGCTAATTCTTGCAATTCATGCATGCTCACATCAAAGAAAATCCCCAACTCAACAAATATGTACAGGGAATACAATCAAACACTCTTGCACTCGAAAAGGAGGCTAAATGCTACAAGTATCAGTCCATATGCTTGCCCTTATTTTAACTCGTTGCTATCTCAGAAATAGTTGGTTGTAGATCACCAAGGACATTTCACGGGTTGTAGTGTAGGCTTCGGGATGGGTTGGACGAATATTTGGGAATGTAGTGGCTGTACCCTCCTTGAACTCTACATACACTTTGCTTCTTTACCACATAGCCCTTATTTACCTCTAATTACTGACATAGAACCTCCTCAACGTATTTCTTCAGTTTTCACAATACTCCACACCAACGTATTTTTTTTTTAGAAGTTTTTCTTTTGGAGCTTGAATATCTTCATATACACATCTTTGAGATCTTTTCTTCTACACACAATGTACAACCTTACCAATTTCCAATTAACACTGACACCCCAAACTTAGGATTTTAGCCTCATTCTTAGTCGTTCAAGGAATGACGGGTTCAAAGGGAACTTATTTCACAAAGGGGTAAAGGTTTGTAATATAGTAGCCAAATAAAAGGTTGAAGGCTCAACAGGGGGTAACTAGGATAATAGATGTACTAGGGAGGTCAATTTGGTCAAAACATAGTTAGTAATCACAAAAGGGAGCCTAAGATCATTTCAACGCCCAATCATCAACCTGAGAATTGCATTGAGAAACCAACTGGGCAAGTTCTAGACATAACAAGTTAAGCACATGCATTATTTACACAAATTCTCAGTCACAAACAATGCATGAACTGTTCGACTCGGCATAATTTCAGCCCTCAAGTGAATACAAGGCAACTCACAGCTTCATCACATGATATTTGAGATTCTAAGTAAGCACAAAGTCAAAAACGAGCCTCGATTTCACGAGAATGACTAACCGTTTATTTACAAAATTTGAAGGGTTAACTATATTTGACAAAAACTTATCATATGCTTGAAGCTAGCAAAAAAGCACTAAACAAGTCAAAGATGTTTTGTGGCCATGGTTCTACTATTACACCGTTGGAAAAGAACCAGGCGAAGAAAAACCAAGGGGAATTCATTGGGGGAATTCATTGCTATAAACAAATCTACACTATTAAGATTAAAAGTTTATATAGAAGTTGTGAAAATTTTACTACCCCACCCCAAACCGAAGAGCATGTATTATCCCCAATGCATTGAGAAAGTAAGAGTAATGTTTTGGGGGCTTCCTGGGGCACACTAGGCGCTTGGAGAGGTTGGAGCATCCGAGGTGGCCGTGGGGCCTGGGGCTGACACTGTAGAGGCAGTGGGTGAAACATCTGACTGGATAGTGGTGGCTGAGACCAAAATAGGAAGCTCTGCGAGTTGCGTTGCTCGGTCTCGGACCTGTGAGCTGCTAGCCTCACCCAATGATTGCTGTGTGGTAGTGGTAGTAGCTTTGGAGACCATATCTGCAAGGGAGTGTTGTTTGCACATCTTCTTCCTTTTCACCCAGTGCATTTGTAGAACCAAAAACCTATTTGCATCTCTTATCCCTCTGATTATCACCTCCTCAAGTATCCTCTCCTCATCAGTTTCCTCTTCATCAGTTCCTTCATCAGACTCTCCGGATTCGTTAGTTGCTGGATCATTGGTGTGTGAAACAGAGCCCGAAGCTTATGAGACCTCTGTACCATGGGCTACCTCAACTGACATGATGTTTGTGAAATCAAGGTCAAGGCTTGGTATGTGGGAGGTGCCAGTGCCCTGCTCTCCTTCCACTGGTAGAATGGAAGTCAAATCAAACTCCAGTGTCTGTATATTATGCAGTTTTGACTTGAGCTCAGCTATATCCTTTTTCAGTTGAGGCATGTCCCCAGTGCTTCCTCCCTAAACCTTCTCAAGGCGCACTTCAAAGCTCTTGATTCAATCATCACATGATAGATGTTGTTGTTGAAGAGCACTTACTGAGGTTTGGATCGGGGCCAATGCTTGCCGGATGATAGACAGAAGTTATTTCGTCAATTTGTCTACTTTGGCATTTGCATGATGTGCTAGTAGCCCAAGCTTTGAAAGTGCGGGCAGTGAGACAAGGGGTGTTGCAGTGGCTGGTCTTGGAGTGGATGTGGATATCGCTGGTGCGGATGAAGTGTCGGGCGCTGATGAGGCAGCAGGTGTGGCTGAGGCTGGAAGGAGAGTGATTGAATGTTCTGGTGGACCTTCAATCATTTTATTCGCAACATCATTGATCCATGTAATGTCAATGTCCTGAACAACCTTTTCTATACGATCATGTTTGGGTAAAGGAGGAACTTCCCTAGCTTCACACAAAGCATGGAAAAGGGAGCGAGGTTTCTTTCTGGTTTTTTCGGATCCCAATCTCACGGAATATAAGCTCTCCCACATCAACCTTGATACCCGACATGATGCAAGAAATGAGGATTGCCTTCTATATACTTAGGTTGGTTTCATTTCGGGAGGGCATTATACGAGAACAGACCAAACTGAGCCAATATCGGCCTTCTTGTGTAAGATCCCTCTTATGAATCTTCTGGCACGGTGCGATCTAATATGGAGTTCCCTTGGCTATGACAGAGGCTACCCAGCACGCTTAGATTCCTTATTTGCAATCTTTGCGTTAAATTCTGCAGTGCCTGGTTCCCATTCTTCATAATATATATCATTGGTTAAGGAGGCATCACAAAAAATTTCAATCCCTCGAACTAAGACGGATTCCAAGAACCTATAGTTTTTCTTTTGTTCAGCGTTCCTGGATGCAGCATATGAAGCATAGAATTCCCTAACGAGTGTCTCGTTGTACTCCCCCGTTACCTGAGTGAAGAACTCCCATCCTCTTATTTTGATATTTTCTAGCACATGGGGGTAGTGTTCTTTTAACCCGTTCAACCCTAGCTATTTTTCTTCGAGGATCTTTCTCTTTGCCAGGCCATCTCGGTACAGATTTCAAGAACCATAGATCCCAAACCTAAGATCCTCACCACTCTTTTGGCGTGCTTCGGCATGGAGGTCAACTGGTGGCACAAGAGCAAGTTGTGCCTCCTCCTCTTCAGACTGGGAGGAATGCGCAGATAAAGTTCTGGATGAGTCAGGCCACTTGCGTTGGGATTGTTGTGATTGTCGGCTTATAGCAGCAACATGTCTCTTTTCTCGATTCGTGGGTTGTTGCGATGCTAGAACTTTCTTTGGTTCCATTCTAGATAGCAGAGGATGGAAGATTTCAGTCTGAAGAACGAACTGGGTAAGACCTTCCTTTTCAATTCATTTTTGATTTTGTGTTTTTCACTGTTTTTTATCTTTTCTATCTTTTCTTTTGTGTTATGCGGTGTGCGCGCGTGTGTGGGAGTGTATATTAGGGACGAAAATGGTGAGTGAGGGATTTAGGGCTTTTATACCTGGGAGGTTAGCGGTGAGGTAGTACATCGCATAAAACATTATGCGACCGCATAAGTGTTATGTGATGGGTTAGTGACTGAGTGATACAAACCATCTTTGCTATAGATTCTGCAACCCGTATAATCAAATTTTCATCGCATTTTTGAAGGCCCAAATTGCATTTTTTTCTGCTTGTGTCTGCGATCATTATGCGGTCCGCAAATCCATTATGCGGCCGCATATGTTACCGCATACCACATGTCTTTATTTCCTTCATTTTCCTCTGACCTTTGCTTCCAGTTTCATTACATTTTGGGTCACCTACATTCTAAAATTCACGTCAAACTGCTCACACTTACAATTAAACTTACCGAAATTAAAATCTAACCCAAAAGTGTTACTACACATGGGTTGCCTCCCAAGAAGATCTTGATTTAATGTCGCGGCACGACGATATTGCCCCCATTTTGGCTAATCATTGGTGGGGGTCGGTGTAGGACCATATTTGAGTGCATATTGTTCAACCAAATGCCTTTCTCCACTAGTTCCGAGGTAATGCTTGACCCTTTGGCCATTTACTTTGAAAGTTTAAGTCCCGTCCTCGGATTCAAATTCAATTGCTCCAAAAAAAGATACATTCACGACTTTGAACGGGCCAGACAATTTAGATTTGAGTTTGCTCGGAAAAAACATCAGCCTTGAGTTGAAGAGTAAGACCAAGTCACCGGATTTGAATTCCCTCTTCAAAATCATCTTGTCATGAACAAACTTCATTCTTTCCTTATACATGGCTGCATTCTCGTACGCATGAAAATGGAATTCTTCCATCTCGTTGAGTTGTGTCATCCTTAGATTAGCAACTTCGTCCTAGTCAAGATTTAACTTTTTCAATGCCCACATAGCTTTTTTTTCAAGCTCCACTGGCAAATGACATGCCTTACCAAAAACCAACCAGTATGGTGAGGTGCCAATGGGAGTCTAGAATGCTGTTCGATATGCCCATAATGCATCATCTGGCTTCTTTGACCAGTCGGTCCTGTTTGCATTAACAGTTTTTGCTAGGATATTTTTGATCTTCCTGTTGGAGACTTCAACCTGACCAGTCCACTGAGGATGGTAAGGGGTGGGTACTTTGTGCTTAACTCCTTATTTTTCGAGCAGCCCAGCAAAAGCTTTGTTGCAAAAGTGAGAACCACCATCACTAAGGATGGCCCTTGGGGTTCCAAACCGTGTAAATATGTTCTTCTTCAAGAATGCAGTTACACTCCTTGCCTCATTGTTAGGCAAGGCAATTTCCTCGACCCATTTGGGGACATAGTCTACTGCCACAAAGATATATATCATGCCGTAAGAGCTTGCAAAGAGACCCATAAAATTGATCCCCCACACATGAAAGATCTCAACCTCCATCACAAAATTCATAGGCATCTTATGTATTCTAAAAATTGACCCTTGTCTTTGACATTGATAACAGGCCTTGACCATTTGGTTTGCATCTTGGTAGATCGGTGGCCAATAATAGCTAGATTCGAGCATTTTTGCCGCAGTGCAATTTCCACCATGATGGCCCCCAACTGGGGAGTCATGACATGCTTTGAGAATTTGCATTACCTCATTTTCTGGAACACAACGCCGAATGATGTTGTTGGCACAAATCCGGAACAGAAAGGTTTCCTCCCAATAGTATTGTCTACACTCCCACGATAACTTTTGCTTTTGATAAACTTACAATCCGTCGGAGATTAGATCACTAACCAATAAGTTAGCGATGTCGGCATACCAAGGAGTGAAGGCGTTAGACAACGCCAATATGTGTTCATCTGGGAAGGCTTCATTAATTTCATGATTTTCTCTTGGTCTCCCTGCCTCTTCAAGCCTAGATAAGGGATCTGCAACTTGATTTTTTGTTCCTTTCCGATCTTGGACTTAAAAGTCAAACTCTTGTAACAATAGAACCCACCTAATAAATCTTGGTTTAGTATCCTTCTTCGCCATAAGGTAGCGGAGAGCAGCATGATCGGTGTAGAATATCACATTGAAACCCAACAAATAGGCCCGAAAGTTTTCAAAAGCATAGAAAATATAAAGTAGTTCTTGCCCCGTCACAATGTAATTCATTTGTGCGCCATTGAGTTACTTACTTGCATAGTAGAGAGGATGAAGAATCTTGTTATGCTGTTGACCAAGTATTGCCCCAATAGCTACACCACTGGCATCACACATGAGTTGAAATGGAAGAGACCAACCAGGCGTGACAAGCATAGGTGTCGTGGTTAGCCTCGCTTTCAATTCCTCAGAAGCTTTGAGGCACTTCTTATCAAAACCAAACTTTGTATCTTTTTCAAGGATCTTGCACATGAGACTTGTAGTTTTTGAGAAGTCTTTGATAAAACGCCTATAAAAACCGGCATGCCCAAAAAAGCTCCGAACACCTTTTACCTAAATGGGAGGACGAAGTTTTGAAATGATCTCGATATTTGCCCGATCAACCTATATACCTTTCTTAGAAATTTTGTGGCCCTGAACAATACCCTTGTCCACCATGAAGTGACATTTTTCCCAATTTAGTACAAGGTTTGTTTTCTCACATCGTTTGACCAATTGCCTAAGGTTATCAAGGCAATGCTCAAAGGAATCACCTACTACTGAAAAGTTATCCATGAACACCTCTAATAAATCCTCCACCATGTCTGAGAATATTGACATCATGCATCATTGGAAGGTAGCCAAAGCATTGCATAGCCCAAATGGAATCCAGCTAAAAGAAAAAGTCCCATACGGGTATGTGAATATTGTCTTCTCTTGATCTTCTAAGGCGATGATGATTTGGTTGTAGCCAGAATAACCATACAAGAAACAATAAAATGACATTCCCGTTAGCCTATCAAGCATTTGATCAATAAAAGGCATATGGAAATGGTCCTTGAAAGTAGCACTATTAATCTTCCGGTCATGTAAACTCTCCACCCGGTCATCGTCCTTGTTGGGATGAGCTCATTTTTGTCATTCTGAATCACGGTCATGCCTCTATTCTTTGGCACACATTACACCGGACTCACCCAGGACTATCGGCAATGGGCTAGACAACCCCGGCATCCAACCATTTTATGATTTCTTTCTTTACCACCTCTTGCATGGAAGGGTTTTTCTTTGATGGTGCATGCTAGGTTTGCTCTCTTGCTCCAATTGTATCTTGTTCTCACAAATTCCAGCGGGAATCCCTCGAATGTCCGCTAGTGTCCACCCAATGGTATGTTTGTGCTCCCTCAAGGTATTCAATAGGTGTTCAACCTGGACATCATTCAAAAAAGAATAAACAATTACATGTAGAGTTTCATTGGAGCCAAGAAATGTATACCTTAAGTGCGGTGGAAGTGTGGCGTGAGGTCAAGTTGTGCTGGCTCGATAATTGAAGGCTTAGTGGGAGGAGCGACTTTATTCCCTAAGTCAAGAGAAAGTTTCTTTGGTGCATAAGTGTAGGACCCAAGCCCTTCCAATGCATTTACTGATTCCATGTATCCTTCCATGTCTTCACCATCAAAATTTACCAAAATAGCCGCCAATGCCTCACCAGGGCAGTTTTCTTCCGTCTTTCCCTCGACTACATCCTCTACCTCATCAATAATATCAATGACCGAGATATTTTTGTATGCATGTGGCAATTTCATACCCTTACTCGCTTGAAAGATAACCCCTTCATTATTAACTCGGAACTTGATTTTATTTTGTTCCGAATCCATAAGTGCACTGCTGGTAGCAATTAATGGTCTCCCCAAGTTGATAGGGATTTATTTGTCAATAACACAATGTAGGATAACAAAGTCGACAGGGAGGAGTAAATTCCCCACTTTCACAAGAACATCATCAACAATTCCCACATGTCTCTTTATTGAACGGTCGGCCATTTGCAACCTCATATTTGTAGGCCTAGGCATTCCTAACCCCGCTTGCTTGTAAATAGAAAGAGTCATTAAGTTGATGCTAGCCCCATTATCACAAAGGGCTCGTGCAAAATTACGCAACCCAATAGTGCATGGAATGATGAAGGCTCTCGGGTCCTCTAACCAGGTGAGTCACATTCACCACTTCATTCTTGGTAGGACTTGGAAAAACCCGGCATCTCTTGAAATGCTTCCACAAATTGAATGTTCACCGATAATTTCTTGAGAATGTCATAGAACTTCTCGAGTTTGCTATCATCAACCTTCCTAGCAAGTCTTTGAGGGAAAGGAGGAGGAGGCCTAAGTATTGGTGCTAGAGTTTTTGGTGTCTCTTTTACCTTTCACTTATCCTATGCACGGTTCATTTCTTGAAGTTTCACCTCCGTTGGGAGTCTTTCAGCTTCAACAACAATTGGCACCTCAACTTGTTCCTCAACTTGTTGTTCAGAATCTTCCACTTCGACCACTTGTTCATTCTCTCCTTGAGGTAGTTTCCCACTTCGAGTTGTGATTGCCATACAATGGGAAGTCGGACCACTCCCACTACCCTTAGGGTTTGCTATTGTGTCACTTGGGAGTGTGCCTTTCTGCTTCGGATTTTGCTCTCTTGAAATATCTCTCATTTGCAATTCTAACTTTTGTATGGATGCGGTGTGAGAATCCACAAGTTCGGCCATGTTCTTCATTGAGTTGTCGGATCTCTACTGATTTTGCAGCACTCTTTCAAGCATGCTTTCTAACTTGGAATCACTTGTTGAGCTTTCTTTCCAATGCGGAGAATTAGAGTATTGCCCCTTTGGTGGAACATAGGGGTTTGAACTCTGATTTGAAAAATTATTATAAAATTGTTGTTTTTGTTACTCCAATTTCCTTGATTGGAATTACCTTGGTCATTTCGCCATTGTTGGTTGCCTTGCCCTTGTGGGTTAGACCTTCATTGGTTTTGTTGTCCTGAACCTTGGTAAGATTGTCGTTGATATACTCCTTGAAGATTGTTGACATAATTTACTTCTTCGTACTCCTCATTCAATATAGGTTGCATATCTTCCACAACATTTACCTTTTTTGTTTGGCTTTCAGTGAACATTTTTGTCAGCATGTTGACGTTGGTGGCTAGCCCGGCGATTATCTGATCTCTTTCTTGGTTATCCTTAATCATGTTGGTCAAAGAGGGAGTACCATAAGCAGTTCTACCCGTGATATCTTCCGAGTGCCAGACTCGGTTATGTTCAGCCATTTTATCTAGGATTTGTGTGACCCTTGCAAATGTTTTGTCAATAAAGGAACCATCCGCTGCATTTTTGGCTAAAGATTTCAAGCCCATGTAAAACTTCTCCAATAAAATATTATTCGAAAAGCCATGATTTAGCGACCTTAACAAATATAGCTTGAATCTATCCCATGCCTCGTGTAGATGCTCTCCTGGTAATTGCTAGAAGAAGAAGATTTTATCCCGGAGCTCGGATTTCTTGCTTTGTGGAAACCATTTTGCTAGGAAAGCTCGGTCCAAGTATGAATGCAATTTCCTCTCCAGTTAGAGAGTACTTGAATACCCTCAATCTTAGTGCATCATCTGAGACGTGATTCTGCTTGTGCATCGCACACACACCCAAAACATTTCTGAGATGTTGTGTCGGGTCATCATCTGTGGAAGTTCAAAAAAAACCCTCTGCCTTGAGCATTAGTATTAGACTGTATTCCACTTTGAAGGTGGCAGCATCTACATTTGGAGGGACAATGACATTTGTATCATCAATATACTCATCTATATCCGCAAAAATATTCTCTTTTTCCAGCTCGCCCGTGTCTACCTAGTGACACCAAGCAAAAAAGGAAAAGTGTGGTGGAATAGAAGAAGACGTTAAGTGAAGTATACACTAGTTAATAATTTCAAAACCGTATTCCTCGGCAACGGCGCCAAAATTTTTTATGCTCACATTACACCTAAATAAATGGTATAAAGTGATCGATGTCAAATATAGTAACCCAACTAGGTTGGGGTCAAATCCCACATGGAATAGGTGTGAAAAGATTTCTTGAGTAGTGTGAAACTTAACTTAAGTCGTAATCCTACTCCGTTATCTTAAAAGGAGAGTGTTGTAATTGTGATTAATCAATAGAAGCTTTTTTGTTGATATAATTTGATTAAATTGATTAGGAAACCAAGCTTGTGTCTCCATCAATGGAATGTAATGCTAACGTGTCCGTATTTCATATTTCTAAATGGGAAGCTCGTTGATATGCAAATGATTTCTAAGTTACTAACTAATATTTTCCAACAATTGGATAGTAGTTCCTCTTTATGATTTTTTCAAATATAAAAGAAGTGATAATTAAGAACGACCAATTTATGCCAAGTAGAAACCACTTATTCCTAAGAGATTCTATTAAACATTGTTTAGAGCCTTGAGTTCTTGCTATTCAAATCTACCAAATTTTAACCCACTTTCCAAATTAAAGATAGAATGAATTGGCCCTAGTCAGTGCATGCAACCATCAAGTAACAATGACGCATGAGAAATGAATAGAAATCAACTTTCCATTATATAAACATTTAATGATGAACACATATTAACATTACACCCATATAGGATTCACAACCTTAGTATTTAAACTTAGCTACTCATACTAGAATACAACAACAATATAATAAATACAGTCATGAAGCTTACAATTGTAGACAAAATCTTGGATTTGATCTCACAAGCTTCCAAAATAATGGTGCATTCAATGTCCGAGGTGTAGCCTCTCTTTGTCAGAGTAGCTGTCCTTTAAAAACCCTAGTTATTCTAATTATAATGGGCTAAACGTTGGGGTCAAAATATGACTAATATACCCTGAGGATCACATCTGCGATCGCAGAACGGATCGCAGAACACTTTCGCGGCCCGCATAACTGCAACTCCATCGCATAATTGAATGTCAAGTTGCCCAGTTATTCATCGCGTTTCCGTTATGCGGTCCGCACATTTATTTCGCGATCGCATTTGATGCCGCAAACTTGTTCTCGCAGAAACTCTCTTTGCACTTCTGCGGTCAATATGCGGTCCGTATAAGCGTTATGCGGCCGCACAATAGATTACGCAATCCACTCTCAGAAATGAGAAAATTTGCTTCACTTTGCAGTTTGTATGCGGCCCGCAAATCACTTGTACGGTCGCAGACCTGCGGCATTTTTGCCCTTCTATGGCTTTTTGTCCTCTTTTCCTTGTTCTTGGTTCAGCAAGCTTAGTTTGCTGCAAAACATCAAAACTACAAAATAATTTAAAATGTTTCAAAAAACGAACTAGAGTCTATGTAATTAGTATCAAAAGTGTCGCAATTGTACGGCATATCAACACCCCTAACTTAGACTTTTCCTTGCCCTCAAGGAACAAACAAATAAACACAACTACAACCACTTTGATCCACTTTTGATTATAAAACATGACTATTTATGAGATTTAACATCTAAATCATGAGATTTGAAGAGAAAGTTTGGGGATTTTGTCATACTTTTTAAAAAATAAAAATTTGAGATTTGAGAATCGAATTGGACTCGGATTTGAAAACCAAACACGTATTTACACTCCGGGGCTATGGGTAGTTGGTACGCTCAAATTACAACTAAATAAATAGTATAAAGCGATCGATGTCAAATATAGTAATCCAACTAGGTTGGGTCGAATCCCACAGAGAATAGGTATAAAAACGTTACTTGAGTAGTGTGAAATTTAACTTAAGTCATAATCCTACTCCATTAGCTTAAAAAGTAAGTGTTGTAATTGTGATTTATCAAACGAAGCTATTTCGCTAATACAATTTGATTAAATTGATTAAGAAACCAAGGTTGTGTGTCCATCAATGGAATATAATGCCATCGGTATCCATAATTCATATTTCTAAATGGGAAGCTCGTTGATATGCAAATGATTTCTAAGTTACTAACTAATATTTTCCAACAATTAGATAGTAGATCCTCTTTATGATTTTTCAAAATATAAAAGAAGTGATAATTAAGAACGACCAATTTATGCCAAGTAGAACCAACTTATTCCTAAGAAATTCTATTAAACAGGGTTTAGAGCCTTGAGTTCTTGCTATTCAAATCTACCAAATTCTAACCTACTTTCCCAAGTAAAGATAGAATGAATTGGCCCTAGTCAATGTTTGCAACCATCAACTACAAATGACGCACGAGAAATGAATAGAAATCAACTTTCCATTATATAAACATTTAGTGATGAACACACACTAACATTATACCCACCTAGGATTCACAACCTTAGTATTTAAACTTAGCTACTCATACTAGAATACAACAACAATGTAATAAATACAGTCATGAAGCTTATAATTGTAGACAAAGTCTTGGATTTTATCTCACAAGCTTCCAAAATAATGGTGCATTCAATGTCCGAGGTGTAGCCTCTCTCTATCAGAGTAGCTGTCCCTCAAAAACCCTAGTTATTCTAATTATAATGGGCTAAAAGATGGGGTCAAAATATGACAAATATACCCTGAGGATCACATCCGCGATCGCAGAACGGGTCGTAGAACACTTTCGCGGCCCGCATAACTGCAACTCCATCGCATAATTGAATGTCAAGTTGCCCAGTTATTCTTCGCATTTCTATTATGCGGTCCGCACATTTATTTCGCGATCGCATTTGATGCCATAAACTTGTTCTCGTAGAAACTCTCTTTGCACTTCTGCGGTCATTATGCGGTCCGTATAAGCATTATGCGGCCGCACAATAGATCATGCAATCCACTCTCAGAAATGAGAAAATTTGCTTCACTTTGCGGTTCGTATGCGGCCCACAAATCACTTGTGCGGTCGCAGACCTGCCGCATCTATTTCGCTGGTACAATTTGATTAAATTGATTAAGAAACCAAGGTTGTGTCTCCATCAATGGAATGTAATGCCATCGGTATCCATATTTCATATTTCTAAATGGGAAGCTCGTTGATATGCAAATGATTTCTAAGTTACTAACTAATATTTTCCAACAATTAGATAGTAGATCCTCTTTATGATTTTTCAAAATATAAAAGAAGTGATAATTAAGAACGACCAATTTATGCCAAGTAGAACCAACTTATTCCTAAGAGATTCTATTAAACAGGGTTTAGAGCCTTGAGTTCTTGCTATTCAAATCTACCAAATTCTAACCTACTTTCCCAAATAAAGATAGAATGAATTGGCCCTAGTCAATGTTTGCAACCATCAACTACAAATGACGCACGAGAAATGAATAGAAATCAACTTTCCATTATATAAACATTTAGTGATGAACACACATTAACATTACACCCACATAGGATTCACAACCTTAGTATTTAAACTTAGCTACTCATACTAGAATACAACAACAATGTAATAAATACAGTCATGAAGCTTATAATTGTAGACAAAGTCTTGGATTTTATCTCACAAGCTTCCAAAATAATGGTGCATTCAATGTCCGAGGTGTAGCCTCTCTCTATCAGAGTAGCTGTCCCTCAAAAACCCTAGTTATTCTAATTATAATGGGCTAAAAGATGGGGTCAAAATATGACAAATATACCCTGAGGATCACATCCGCGATCGCAGAACGGGTCGTAGAACACTTTCGCGGCCCGCATAACTGCAACTCCATCGCATAATTGAATGTCAAGTTGCCCAGTTATTCTTCGCATTTCTATTATGCGGTCCGCACATTTATTTCGCGATCGCATTTGATGCCATAAACTTGTTCTCGTAGAAACTCTCTTTGCACTTCTGCGGTCATTATGCGGTCCGTATAAGCATTATGCGGCCGCACAATAGATCATGCAATCCACTCTCAGAAATGAGAAAATTTGCTTCACTTTGCGGTTCGTATGCGGCCCACAAATCACTTGTGCGGTCGCAGACCTGCCGCATCTATTTCGCTGGTACAATTTGATTAAATTGATTAAGAAACCAAGGTTGTGTCTCCATCAATGGAATGTAATGCCATCGGTATCCATATTTCATATTTCTAAATGGGAAGCTCGTTGATATGCAAATGATTTCTAAGTTACTAACTAATATTTTCCAACAATTAGATAGTAGATCCTCTTTATGATTTTTCAAAATATAAAAGAAGTGATAATTAAGAACGACCAATTTATGCCAAGTAGAACCAACTTATTCCTAAGAGATTCTATTAAACAGGGTTTAGAGCCTTGAGTTCTTGCTATTCAAATCTACCAAATTCTAACCTACTTTCCCAAATAAAGATAGAATGAATTGGCCCTAGTCAATGTTTGCAACCATCAACTACAAATGACGCACGAGAAATGAATAGAAATCAACTTTCCATTATATAAACATTTAGTGATGAACACACATTAACATTACACCCACATAGGATTCACAACCTTAGTATTTAAACTTAGCTACTCATACTAGAATACAACAACAATGTAATAAATACAGTCATGAACCTTACAATTGTAGACAAAGCCTTGGATTTTATCTCACAAGCTTCCAAAATAATGGTGCATTCAATGTCCGAGGTGTAGCCTCTCTCTATCAGAGTAGCTGTCCCTCAAAAACCCTAGTTATTCTAATTATAATGGGCTAAAAGATGGGGTCAAAATATGACAAATATACCCTGAGGATCACATCCGCGATCGCAGAACGGGTCGTACAACACTTTCTCGGCTCGCATAACTGCAACTCCATCGCATAATTGAATGTCAAGTTGCCCACTTATTCATCGCATTTCTGTTATGCGGTCCGCACATTTATTTTGCAATCGCATTTAATGCCACAAACTTGTTCTCGCAGAAAGTCTCTTTGCACTTCTGCGGTCATTATGCGGTCCGTATAGTCAATGTTTGCAAACATCAACTACAAATGACGCATGAGAAATGAATAGAAAGAAACTTTCCATTATATAAACATTTAATGATGAACACGCATTAACATTACACCCATATACGATTCACAACCTTAGTATTTAAACTTAGCTACTCATACTAGAATACAACAACAATATAATAAATACATTCATAAAGCTTACAATTATAGACAAAGTCTTGGATTGTATCTCACAAGCTTCCTAAATAATGGTGCATTCAATGTCCTAGGTGTAGCCTCACTCTGCCAGACTAGCTATTCCTCAAAAACCCTAGTTATTCTATTTATAATGGGCTAAAAGTCGGGGTCAAAATATGACAAATATATCCCTGCGGATCATATCTGCGATCGCAGAACGGATCGCAGAACTTTTCCGCGGCCCGCATAACTCCATCACATAATTGAATAGCAAGTTGCCCAATTGTTCATCGAAATTCTGTTATGCGTTCAACACATTTATTTCAGGATCACATTTGATGCCGCAAACTTGTTCTCGCAGAAACTCTCTTTGTCTTTCTACGGTCATTATGCGGTCCGCATAAACGTTATGTGATCGCACAATAGATTGCGCAATCCACTCTTAGAACTGAGAAAATTTGCTTCACTCTACGGTTGGTATAAGGCCCGCACATCACTTATGCAGTCGCAGACCTGCCGCATTTCAACCCTTCTATGGGTTTTTGTCCTCTTTTCTTTATTCTTGGTTCTTCAAGCTTAGTTTACTGCAAAACATCAAAACTACATAAGAAATAACTTAAAATGCTTTACAAGATGAGGTACAGTCTATGTAATTAGTATCAAAAGGCCGTAATTCTACGGCACATCAGTAGTCAAGATCTACCCTTCAGCTTGGGTTTTGACCGGGTGAGCCCGAGGTTGAAATTTGTTGACTTTTGAAAAACTGTGTAAAGATCATAAATTTATTAATTGAAATTGGTTTAACTTGAATGTTTAATCTTATTAAGCTGATTTTGGTTAGATTTGAGTCGAACAGAGGTGAATATTAGAGGAAAAACATTGTTAGAGTATGGAATGAAGGTTTTTGAGGTAAGTATCTTGCCTAATCTTTTGTGGGGGAACTTCCATGTAGGATTTTGTATATTTGTATTATTTGTACTATGTGAACGACGTGTACATAAGGTGATGAGTGTGTACACAGACTTATATATGCTGGTTATGACAGAATATGACATGGGGTTACTCTTATTGCCTTGTTTTTATTGTGAGATTTCTACACTACATGTTTCCTATTGTGGATGATTTATTTAGTTCATATTCCATGTTAGAGATCATGATTTAGGATCTTATTTTCTTAATTGGCCTGGGAATTTGTGAAGTTGTTGCTATTTGGGTTAGCTGTATTCATGTTATATATTGAACACACATCTGCTTTCCCTTATTGATTGTCGATATGTACTGTGTTGGTAGATTTATGAGTTGACGTCTTGATGATTATTGTTCGTATGTTGTGTTGTTGTGATTTTGTCACACGTAGACTTGTTGAGCGGATTATCAGGGTGTTTGCACGAGGTTTCGGCCGTGCTATTGTTATTATTGATATTGCACATACAACGAGACAAGGCGGACTATATATATATATATATATATATATATATATATACATACGAGTTTACGCATATGGGGAGATAAGGTGGGATAATTATTTATGTGTGTGTGACGAGACAAGGCGAGCATTTACTTTATTGTTGCACACGCGTCGAGACACGAGGGGTTATGTGGGGATGATATGTGATGGCCTGGGTGCGTGTTATATATGAGATTCGTGTGGTGGTATGACTTCTTTTGTGTGCCAAGCATCTTTATGTGTTTTGTTGTGTTGTTTCCAATGTGCTAATCTGTGTCTATATCATTTACTCGATGATTGGGTTGCCAAGGTAAATTCACCTACGTGGAGTGGTTATCTCATATTTTGTGGTGTTTTTGGTAACGTAACGGAATGAAATAAAAAAACAATTGCTATCATGCTTTACTTTATTTGATTCTTGATAAAATTCCTCTTGAACATTTTATTGGCAATTGGCATGGATATGATATACATGGTGATACGAGGTCTTTTCCATGCGAAGGTAATTGATAATTTGGGCACGAGGTGCCATATGTATATGATTCGTGATTTGTGACTTGTGTTGGACCGGTTTGATGATTGGAACTATCATTGTTTTCCTTAATTACTTTCACTTGTATTCTGTCTGTGCATTGACTATTTTGTTGTTTTATCACATGATTACTCTTTGTTGCCAATATTTATTTTGCTTTCTTCTGTCAGCTTTATAGTGATATTCTGCAAAGGTTATTTGATTAGTGAGTGTCTTGACTTGAACCTTGTCACTACTCTACTGAGGTTGGTCTTGAGACTTATTGGTTACCGACCATAATGTACTCATACTACACTTTACACATTATTGTGCAGATCGAGGTACTTCTGAGCTTATCGGGTGTTAGCTAGCTGCTATTGAGTTGCAGAGGAGACTTCAAGGTATACTTGCATGTCCGCTCGCAGGACTCGGAGTCACCTTCTGATTATACTTTTACTACATTAGTAGAGTCTTGCAGATCGGTACGGAGACATTTGTACTTATCTTCGAGAGGCTACTGAGCTCTTAGGAAAATTTTACTTCTTTCATTCATATCATGCAGAT
>AWOL01S0026611.1:24627-115846 GCA_000715115.1 Nicotiana otophora | reverse complement strand
TATATATATATATATATATATATATATATATACATACGAGTTTACGCATATGGGGAGATAAGGTGGGATAATTATTTATGTGTGTGTGACGAGACAAGGCGAGCATTTACTTTATTGTTGCACACGCGTCGAGACACGAGGGGTTATGTGGGGATGATATGTGATGGCCTGGGTGCGTGTTATATATGAGATTCGTGTGGTGGTATGACTTCTTTTGTGTGCCAAGCATCTTTATGTGTTTTGTTGTGTTGTTTCCAATGTGCTAATCTGTGTCTATATCATTTACTCGATGATTGGGTTGCCAAGGTAAATTCACCTACGTGGAGTGGTTATCTCATATTTTGTGGTGTTTTTGGTAACGTAACGGAATGAAATAAAAAAACAATTGCTATCATGCTTTACTTTATTTGATTCTTGATAAAATTCCTCTTGAACATTTTATTGGCAATTGGCATGGATATGATATACATGGTGATACGAGGTCTTTTCCATGCGAAGGTAATTGATAATTTGGGCACGAGGTGCCATATGTATATGATTCGTGATTTGTGACTTGTGTTGGACCGGTTTGATGATTGGAACTATCATTGTTTTCCTTAATTACTTTCACTTGTATTCTGTCTGTGCATTGACTATTTTGTTGTTTTATCACATGATTACTCTTTGTTGCCAATATTTATTTTGCTTTCTTCTGTCAGCTTTATAGTGATATTCTGCAAAGGTTATTTGATTAGTGAGTGTCTTGACTTGAACCTTGTCACTACTCTACTGAGGTTGGTCTTGAGACTTATTGGTTACCGACCATAATGTACTCATACTACACTTTACACATTATTGTGCAGATCGAGGTACTTCTGAGCTTATCGGGTGTTAGCTAGCTGCTATTGAGTTGCAGAGGAGACTTCAAGGTATACTTGCATGTCCGCTCGCAGGACTCGGAGTCACCTTCTGATTATACTTTTACTACATTAGTAGAGTCTTGCAGATCGGTACGGAGACATTTGTACTTATCTTCGAGAGGCTACTGAGCTCTTAGGAAAATTTTACTTCTTTCATTCATATCATGCAGATTTATTGATTTTGGAGTTTGAGCCTTTACCCTTCTATTCTCTCACATATTGAAAGGACACAATCTGCAGTTACTGATGATGCTTCCCCTAGGTCCGGTGTTGCTAGAGGTCAGGGTAGATGTCGAGGCAGCGGCCCAGGAGCACCTGTCAGAGCAGTAGTTGGGGAGCCACCAGTAGCACTGGTTGGGGAGCAGGCACCTGACACGCTTGTTGCTACCCCGAACCTCAGGAGACTTCGGCACAGTTTTTGAGCATGTTTGGTACTTTGGCTCAGGCAGGATTGATTTCGGTTGCACCGGCTGCCTCACGGGCCGGGGGAAGGTCTTAGACTCCCACCGCCCGTACTCCATAGTAGCAGTCAAATGTTGATTAGGTTCTGGGTGTTATACCGGTACCGCTAATGGTTGCAGTTTAGCCTGAGGTTAGGGCAACATCGTCAGAGGTGCAGCAGAAGAGGTTAGAGAGGTTCAAAAAGTATAGTTTTCTAGATCAGTGTGACCATATGCTCTACACTATGGGCATAGTTGAGGTGAGCTGGGTTGACTTTACTACTTTTAGCTGACGGGATCGGCGTATAGATAGTGGCAGGCTTATGAGCTGACAGCTGGCTCCCCTTACTTTGAATTAGTTCTTTGATCTCTTTTAGAGGGATTTTGTTCCACAGACCCTCACCGATGCATGGCGCACCAAGTTTGAGCAGTTACGGCAATGGACTATGATTGTGTTCGAGTATTCTATGAGGTTTAGTTAGCTAACTCATCATGCAGCTACATTGGTTTCTGTTGTTAGAGAGAAAATCCGTTGATGTTCTGAGAGGCTCAGTTATAGTCTCAAACTTGGGATGGCATGGGAGTTGGAGCCTGGTACTTCATTTCATCGGGTTGTGGAGATCGTTAGGAGGATGGAGCGCATCCGCAGTCTAGAATGGGAGGATAGGGAGACTAAGAAGCCTCGTAGACTGGGAGGATATACTGATCCCTATTTTGGGGGGTGGGCGCATCATGGTAAAGCTCTCACAGCCATGTCAGTAAAGAGGTTTCTTTGAGTGTGGGGATACTAAGCGCATGGTAGAGATTTTCCTAGACTCCAAGAAGGTGTGCCTCGGCGGGCTACTCATGCAATGAGTTCTGCTCCAGAAGCTACTACAATTGCACAACCAACTAGAGATGGGGGACAAGTCCATAGAGGGCGTCCTAGGGGGGAGATCTGACCCGTTATTATGCTTTCCCTACTAGGGCTAAGGCCGCTGCACCATATGATGTCGCTACAAGTATGGTTTCGGTTTATAATAGAGATACATCTATTTTATTTTGATCCGAACCTATTTATTGGTATGAGTCATCCTCTCTTGTTGCATATATGGATATGTTTCATGATTCTTGTACTTTGTCTATATGTCTACGCCATTGAGGGATTCTATTGTAATATCCCATATCTATCATTCTTGTTTGGTCACTATTGGGGGTATTGAAGCTCGGGTGGATTTGCTATTACGTAATATGGCGGGTTCTGACATGATTATGGATGATTTGGCCATGACTTATGGTTGAGGAACTCTACTGGCAGGAAGAGTTCGTTGCGTGTTGTGGTTTTGTTCTATGTTATCAAGTTAGTGAAATGATTTAGGTTGATGGGATGTTTATCTTACCTGTGATTCCAAATTTATGATGGAACCTTGTGTTCTGTGTAGATCGATACGTTTGGATCGGGCTTTGTGTCGCGCTGGGTTATGTTTGGATAATATTCACTGTGGTTGTTGCGTGTGTTTTGCTTTTTCCTTGCGGTATGAATTCATAGTTGGGTACCAATAGGGATTTGTATCTATTGGACTTGTTTGATAGTTCTCTTATGTGTTTCTCTTTCCATATTCAATCATATTTGAGTTCTGCTTGTTGGGTTTGGATTGCGATGTATGTGCGCAGGTGGCGTAAGGTGTGGCTTGTTAGTCGAGTGAGTAGTTATGAGTTTCATTTGTTTCTTACATCATTATCAGTGTTGTGAAGGTTTGGAACCAGGTTCTAGCCGTTATGAGATTTTTACCGATACTGGGTTTCGTATTGGGCAACTATTGAGGTCAGAGTTGTTTCTATAGGCATATGAGTGCTGAGTTGCGTTGTGTGGTTATCCCTTGTGAGCATAATTATGATTTGTTGCAACTGGTTGAGGTTGATAAAGTGTGTATGCGTGAGAACTGGGTCTCTGCAGGAGGCTTAGGTGTTGAAATTTGGTTTTTAGGCTCATTGGTTAAGGTGGAACAAATAATCCTCAGTCGAGATGTTGTAGTCGGGCTTTTATGAATTGGGGTAATGTGGTATCACCCATGTGCATGGGTATGGTAAGTTTATACAGTGATTTGATGGCTTTGGAATGTCTTTTGGCACGTTGTGGGACGAATATTTGTTTGGGGGGGGGGGAGAGAATTTAACAATCCAACTAGTCGTTTTGAGCTTTAACGCTCCGTTCGGTGGTTTAAGGTCTTGATTAGCTTCAAGTTATGTATTATTATTTGCGTGTACGGTCGGTTTCGGTGTTTTGAGTGATTCGGGATTGATTTCGAAGAATGATTCTCATTTTAGAAGTTTTAAATTGGAAGAGTTGATAAAGTTTGAATTTTTAGTATTTGATCCCAGATCGGAGTTTTGATGATTCCACTACGTCCGAATGGTGATTTTAGACTTAGTCTTATCATTTAACATGTATGTTAGTTTTGATATCATTCCAAGTTGGTTTGATAGGAATCGGACACATGGTTGTGTTTCTAGCAATTCTTAAAATTCTTTATGAATTTTCATGTATTTTGGTGTCCGATTAGTGGTTTTAGATGTTATTTTGGTATTTGGATCATGCAGGAGATTTCGTATGATGTTTATAGAATTGTGTGAATGTTTGGTGTGGAGCCCGGGTGGCTCGAGTGAGTTTTAGACGCGTTTCAGAGTGTTTCAGGCTGCTTTAATTTTGCTGGTTCTTTGCTGGTGCTTCAAGTCTCGCAAATGCGAGATACTATTTGCATTTGCGAGGTGGGGAGGGGACTGCAAAGTTCTCATTTGCGGACTTTGAATCGCATTTGCGATTGTGGCACCTGGGCAGGCATGGTTGAATTTGCGATCAATTGTTCATTTTTTGCGTAAGGGGAGGACTTCACAAATGCGAAGTCTGTGTCGCATTTGTGACATCCCCTGAGTTCAGCAGGCATTGATTTTGTGATGCAATCTTCGCATTTGAGGGGTTTGCATTTGCGAACTCCAGGTTGCACTTGCTACTTCTACAGCTGAACATAAGAGTTTATCCCTAAAGTCGGTAGGAGGCGATTTTGAGGAGAAATTTTCATACCAAACTATTGTGTAAGTGATTTTGATACACCTTTGATTATATAACATGGTTATTTATACTGTGGCACGAGGTCTTTTCCGTGCGAAGGTGATTGATACTATGGACACGAGCTGCCATATCTATATGATTTGTGATTTGTGACTTGTGATTTTTGATTATGAGGTGTGGTACCTCAGGGTGATTCTAGTTGTAAATGTTGTGTCGGAACAATTTGATGATTGGAACTGTCATTGTTTTTACTTAATTGCTTTCACTTGTATTTTATCTGTGCACTGGTTATTTTGCTGTTTTATCACATGATTACTCTTTGTTGCTGTATATTTATTTTCCTTTCCGCTGTTATCTTTATAGTGATATTTTGCACATATTATTTGATTAGTGAGTGTCTTAACTTGAACCTCGCCACTACTCTACCGAGATTAGTCTTGATACTTACTAGGTTTGCTGTATATTACTAACGTAACAACTCCATTTTACAAAAAAGAAGGTTTTTATTATGCTTTACTTTATTTGGCTCTTGATGCAACATTTCTTGAACATTTTATTGGTAATTGGCACAGATACGATATATGTGGTGGCATGAGGTCTTTGCCATGCAGTCGTGGTATTTGTTGAGGCACAAGGTCTTTGCCTGTCAGGACCCCTATTTCACTCCGTAGGATGTCGTGGTGACACATAGTCTCTAAAACTAGGTAAGCCTAACAATTTGCAGGATAACATAATAGTAATATGAAACTCAAACCTCAATAACTGAAATAAATGAAAACTGCAAATCAAATAATTACAACTCCCAAAACCCGGTATAAATAAGTCACAAGCTTCTAAGACAAATAATAACTATCTCTATACATCAAAGTCTACTGAAAATAAGGAAAAATAACATAATAAGGAATGAGGGGGACTCCGAGGTCTGCAGGCGCTGGCAGATGTACCTTGAAGTGTCTTCGCACATGATATCTCACTAGTTTCTGGCCTGGTAGGAAGAACATGTATCTACACAAAATGATGTGCAGAAGAGTAGTATGAGTACACCACAATGGTACCCAGTAAGTGCCAAGCCTAACCTCGGTAGAGTAGTGATGAGGTCAGGTCAGGGCCCTACTGGAAATAATATGAAATAAGGTAGCAGATATAATAATATAAAGAAATGACTGAGAAGTGACAAATGAAATTTACAGAAAGACAACAACACAACAAATAGAGGTAAACAACAAGGGCTCTCCCGAGGTACCACCTCGTAGTCCCAAAGTAAATATGCAACAGCAGGGGAGCTCCCGAGGTACCGCCTCGTAGTCCCAAAAGTAAATATGCAACAGCAAGGGAGCTCTCGAGGTACCCCCTCGTAATTCCAAAAGTAAATACGCAACAGCATGGGTACTCCCGAGGAACCGCTTGATAGTCCCAAAAGTAAATATATGATAGGGGGTACTCCCGAAGAACCGCCTTGTAGTCCTAAACGTAAATATGCAGGAGAGAACCAAAGGAACAACGAATTTACAGCAAGGAATTCTACAGTCAAAGACTAAATTCAAATCAAAGAAGCAAGTAATTCAGCTAAGCATGTTTCACATATTGCAAGTTAGAGTTAAGACACGTAGACATGCAATATTAGACTAAATATGATAATTACATGTCATGCCCCAACCTCGAGAAGTCCAACCGGCGCTCAATCAAGTGAACCCGGTCGAGCAACCTGTTAGATTCTTTCTACCCAACTCACTCATGATCGAGAGAAGACATGATTTCATTAATTAGCTAGTAAGAAGTTCGTACATACAATATTAAATCATTTCATTAGTTACTTCACTTTTAAGTCACAAAATACACATATTCTTATAGTTTGAGTAGAACAAGTGATCAAAATACAACATAACTTGTTTGACTATTGTAGCACCCATATACAACCCACATTGTCACGCCCTAACCTCGGGGAGCGCGACCGGTGCTCAACCGGTAGAGCAAGCCTATTAAACCTTTCCTACTCGAGTCATTCGTAATCCAAAATGGGATCTCATAACCATTTATAAAACAAAGGAGATATCAATTATAGAAATATATAGAAGTTGCTAGTTCATTTTTCCTTATATACATTGTGCCATAGTTGAGTTCCCAAAATACAACTCGATCCAATGACCACCCCAACATACATACATACATGACCCACATAAACATCTACGGACCCTCTAAGAGTACAAAAGAGCAACATGACCATGCCGGCAACAAAGCCCCGGCTATAACTCAAAATATGAAAACTTATACAAAAGAAGGACTACATCACCTCTGGGAGAAGTGGGGCTCACCAAGACTACTGTGAGGAGAGAAAGGGAGCACCACCTATGTGCGATCTGAACTATCTGCGATGGAACCACCTACATCCATTCAAAGATGTAGCACCCCCGACAAAAGGGACGTTAGTACTATCGAATAGTACTAGTATGTAAGGCAAACACCTATCTTAGTAGAATGAACAGTGAAACAAAGAGAAGGCAATCATAATAATCAATAAGAGTTTCATAGAAATACAAAGAAAACACCAAGTAAGGTTCACATAGTTTTCAATTCAATCTTTCCATCTTTTTAGATTAATAATCTTTAGTGCTAAAGCCACAACTCACAATGCCACCGTATTTTTATACGGAGTCCGGTCTCGGCCCGACCAGCTAAGACATCTCAAGTGAGACATATCCATATCCACAATGTAAATCAATAATTCCAACACAAATACCACCATGTGTACAGCATGGCGTCCGATCTCGGCCCGATTGGCTAAGCCATCTCACTTGAGACATAACCTCTTTCAATTGTTCACTAAATTCATACTTCTTTCCCATCTTTCGTTACATGGCACAAACAACCTCATTTATTAAGTATTTCTTGGCACTTGGGAACATTTTACAATTCAACTCTTTTCCCTTTTTATCCGTTCAAATAACGTCATCACATAAGGCATTGCACACATAAGTGAAAGATCTTGGAAACAACATAATTACGTTCTCAAATAGCATGATGACATGGTAACCATCTAAAACAATTAGGGAACATGAATCTTTAAATCCAATACACTAAGGCAAACAATTATAGTACGATCAGATTAGAAGTTACACCCATCATTCGGACACCAGGAGTTCGATTCTAGGAAGAAGAGAGTTAGCCAGACATACCTCAATTGCGCTTCTTTAGACTATACAATTATCCGGAACCCTTAGCAACCACAATCTATTTTAGCAATATATAAATTGAACCCAGAATTAGGAAAACGTTCATGTTTCTAGCTCACTTTTTCCCCACACTCTTCATCAATAATGCATGCAGGATAAACCACCCTCATACCCATGAAGTATCACCCTAGTACCCCATTATAGCTATGTTTGAAATTACGAGCTGGGGTGATGAAGCCTTACCTTTTAGGATGAGGAATTTGGTGCTCTTCTTGAATATTTCCAAGCTTTGAGTGATGGTTGAAGATTAATTGATGAAACTTAGGCCCTCCCTCTAGTACCCTCTTTCTCTCACTCTAGAAATATCAGAAATGAGCTTCAAAATAGACTAAATGGGTGTTTTAACGGAATGGGGGTCGGGTTTTAAATTAAGAAGAATGGTGCCCCAACACAGGTCTGGGGTCGCATATGCGACCGCATAATGGTTATGCGGTCCGCAAATTAACCGCAGAAATGGCACTCAGGGACCTAAACTTTCAGCTCAGATATACGACCAGTATACGGTCCGTATACTTGTTCTTTGGTCGCATAATGCACCACAGAACACCCCTCATAGAAACCCAAGAGGAATTATGCGGTCCGCATATCGATTATGCGGTCGCATAATCGACCGCAAAACTGACCTCAAGTTGGCCAAACTTATTGCTTCACTCTACGGCCATTATGCAGTCTGCAGAGTGATTATGCGGCCGCATAATGAGCCGCAAAAATGTTTTCTTCTGCAAAACATTTTCCTATAAGTCTGTAGGGTACTGTTCAAACTAAAAAGTCCGAACCACGGCGAGCAAGCTCGATGCGAAGAATATCTACTATAATAACGCACGAATCTATCTTAGCGCCACGAAACCCTGAGTTTTTGGTTAAAATTTGCACGGGTCCTTACACACATAGTGTCTACGGAGTCTCTAAAAGATACAAAAGAGTGTTATAATAGTGTCGGCAATAAGGCCCCGACTATACCTTGAGACGTGATAATAATATGAACAAAAGATACAATACGTGACCTCGGGATGAGGTGGGGCTCACCAAGTCTGCTGGAACCACCTGCATCCATTTAAATATGCAGCGCCCCTAGCAAAAGTGACGTTAGTACTGTAAAATAGTACTAGTATGTAAAACTAAACACCATCTCAATAGAACGAATAATAATATAAGGGGAAACAATCAAGAATTCAATAAGAGCTTCAAATAATACTAAAACATCAAGCTAACGATCACATAAGTTTTCAAGCCAATTTCCATGTTATTAGGTAGGGTGATCTTTAGTGCCGGTATACCATAACTCACAATACCACTGTATTCTTACACAGAGTCCGATCATGCCCCGATCGGCTAGGTCATCTCATTTGAGACATTAATAATAACCACGATTTCAATTATCATTTACAGCACAGTAACCACCATGTGTGCGGCATGGCGTCCGATCACGGCCCGATCGTCTAGGTCGTCTCACCCAAGACATTACCTTTTTCTGTCAATCATCTCTCATCATACTTCTTTCATATCCTTTCGATTCATTGGCACTAGTAGCCACAATTATAAAGTCATTCTTGGCACTTGGCTGTATTTCATTATTCCAGTTCCCATTTCCACATTCAAACATCATTATCATTATCAACAACAATAAGGCTTTCCATTCAAGACATTAAATTCACATATGAGAAATTTGGGAATCTTAGGAACATAGAGGCTTTTCATACAAATTGGCATAACAACCTTTGTTTTGACCTTGACTTTAAGTCTTAACATGTTTAACACATATTCCATGTTTTGAACATATTTTCAATGATAAGGTGATATGAGGAAGCATTTACAATACATATTGCGCATATATCTTTCAACACAAGCACATTCGGAATAGCCAATTCTAGTATGATCAATTTGGGACTTACACCAATTACATGAACACCGTGGGATTCGATTCTAAAAAGAAAGGGGTTTAGCCAACATACCTCAATTGAGCTTCCTTTAAACTCTAAAACGTTCCATAATTCTTAGCACTTCGATCTATTTTTAGAAATATAACAAGTAGGGCAAAAATTATCAAACACTAGGTGTGCATTAATATTCTTAAGGCCCTTTTAGGAAAGATTCCATCATTCTCCCAACCCATTCTTTACCATACTTAGCTCATAACATTCCCACATACTTCAAGAATATATGCAAGCAAGATAACAACCCCCACACCCAATAATTGTCTTTCTAATTATCCCATATTTAGTAGATTTTCGAAATTAAGAGCTAGGGCATAGATTCTTAACTATAAAATGAGGACTTTCTTGATAATCTTCAAGGATTGAGCAAGAATTGTTGGATATTAGGTTGAAGGTTACTTCCCAACTATAAGAACTCTTTCGCACTCTAAGGATATCAGAAATATGCTCAAAAATGTACTATGGCATATGTTTTAACGAAATAGGGTTGGGTTTAAAAACCCAAAAAATGAAGCCCCAGGACAGGATTTGCGGTCGCATATGCCGCCGCATAATGGATATGCGGTCCGCATATAGGCCGCATAATTTCGTGCCAAAAATAGGAAAAGAACTGCCTGGGTGTGCGGTCATTATGTGGCCCGCAAACCTATTCTGCGGTCGCATAATGCGCCGCAGAACCTCCCTCTGCAAAACTCCATGGCTGATTGCGCGACAAAAGTGTGGCCCGTGAAATGGTTGTACGGTCACATAACTGGCCGCAAAATTGACATAAAAAATGGCTGAAACAGCTACTTCACTATGCGGCCATTATGTGGCCCACAGAGTGATTATGCGTCCTAAATTTGACTAACTCCCTAAATTCCCAAAAGTTTTTCCAGAGTTTCCCCTGTAACTAGGCCTATCCACCTGTTAGAGAGCCCCGAAAACACATTCTTAAAACATATACATAAACCAACGACGTAATATAACTCATAACAACACCAACCGTGGCCTTACATACAATATATTACCAGAATGGAACACCCTTAACGTCAATTTGTACAAATGATACATAATTCATAGAAGGTAACCCTTAGAATTTTCATAGAACACGACTTTATAAATACATAGATATTCAAACAAATAAGGATACATTTTCTTCATTTCTTCCTCGGCCTCCCAGGTAGCCTCTTCAACCTGCTAGTTTCTGCATGGCACTTTCACGGAGGTAATTTCCTTATTTCTCAACTTCCGGACTTGCCTTTCAAGAATGGCAACTGGAATTTCTTCATATGACAGTTCTTCATTAACCTCAATGGTCTCAACCGGCACAATAGCTGATGGATCTCCAACTACCTTCTTCAACATAGACACATGGAATACCGGGTGCACTAATGACACCTCAGGTGGTAGCTCAAGCTTGTACGTCACCTCACCGATCCTCTGAATGATTCTGTACGGTCCGATATACCTCGAACTCGATTTCCCACTCTTACCAAATCGCATTACACCTTTCATGGGGGAAAATTTCAAGATTACCCACTCATCTTCTTTGAACTCCAAATACCCACGGCGAACATCCGAATAGGACTTTTGATGACTCTAAGCAGTCTTCAATCGCTCCTTAATTATCTTAACTTTTTCCATAGCCTGATGCACGAGGTATGGTCCTATCAACTCTGCTTCCGCAATCTCGAACCACCCAATGGGAGATCTACATCTCCTACCATATAATGCCTCAAATGGTGCCATTTGAATAATAGCATGAAAGTTGTTGTTATAAGCAAACTCTATGAGTAGCAAATGATCATCCCAGCTACCCTTGAAGTCGAGAACACAAGCACACAACATGTCCTCAAGCATCTGAATAGTCCGCTCTGCTTGCTCGTCGGTCTGTAGATGGAAGGTTGTACTAAGATTCACCTGAGTACCCAAACCTTGTTGAAGTTTCTTCCAAAAATTTGTCGTAAACTGAGCCCCTCGTTCGGAAATGATAGAAATTGGAGTACCATGTAGCCTAACTATTTCTTTGATATATAACCGAGCATACTGTTCCGCTGTGTCATGGCAAGAAGTGTGCTAATTTTGTGAGCCGCTCCAAATTGAGTCAAACTTGTGCGGAGTGCATGGTAATCCTACCACAAAATCGAGATTAATCATTTCCTACTTTCACATTGGAATTTCTATGTTTTGTACCAACCCTCCGAGCCGTTGGTTTTCTGCCTTTACTTGCTGGCAATTCGGACACCTTGCCACAAAGTCTGCCACATTCCATTTCATTTCATTCCACCAATAGACTTTCTTGAGATCATGATACATCTTCGTAGAACCTGGGTACACGGAATACCTAGAAGTGTGAGCCTCGGTCATGATTCTTTCCCGGAGATCATCTACATTTGGAACAGATAGACGCCCTTGGTACCTTAGTGTGCTTTCATCCATGCCAAGAGTAAAAGCCATAGTTTTTTATTTTTGAATCCCCTCCTTTAATTTCACCAAAAATGGATCGTTGTATTGCTTCTCTTTGACTTCCACAGCAAGCGATGATTCAACCCTATTTTGTATAATTACCCCTCCTTCTCACACCTGAGGCATGGGGGCCTCCGCTAATGTTGGAATCTCCCTCCTGATCGACCCTGTTGGTGGGGTCCTCTGCTACCCTAATTAGGCCCGAAACAACTCCCTTGCTACTGACTGGGCCCTACTGGCGGTGCACTGGCTGAAGATTGAGCAAAAGACTGGGATGACCCTGATGAACCTCCCCTGAAAGCTAATGTTCCCCCACCAAATGACTCCTCAAAGTTTCCCGTGGACCGGGCCTTGCTGGTACCCTCTCGCTCTATTCTGTTCTTCAACTTGCGGTTCTTTCTAGGAATTCAAGGAAGCTGTAGTGGCCTCATTGATAACCAAGGGGCTAAGGCCCTGCACAAACCGGCGCACTCTAGCCTCTATAGTATACAACATGAGAATGGCATATTTAGACAGACACGAGAACTCTGTGTGATACTCTCACACACTCTTACTTCCTTTCTTAAGAATCTCAAACTCCGCGGCACGGCAAGAAATGGTCCGTGAAAGCGTCAACAAACTCACTCCACCTTGTTGGAGGGCTCCCCTCCTACCGAGAGTCCTTCCACAACTCAAACCAAGAATAGGTCACCCTTTCAGGCGGTAGGCGGCCAACTCCACTCCCTCCATTTCAGTAGCGTGCATAACCCGAAGAGTCTTATGTATCTAATCAATAAAGTCTTGTGGGTCCTCCTCAGGATTAGTACCTGTGAACAAATCGGAGGATCCAACTGAAGAAACTTGTTCACCCTGGAACCACTAGAATCCCCTTGTTGGCTAGAAGAAGTGGGTGCAATATTTGATCTCTGGGCTTGAGAAGCCAATATCTGTGGCAGTATCTGGATAGCTCCCCTAAGATCCCCGTCAAAAATACCAAAACCGGAAGCTGGGACTAGAGGTGGAACAAGAATATAAGTTGGAAGAACCACTGCACCCTCAGTAGGTGCAGAAACTGGTGTGGCCTGGTAAGGTGTTATGGAATCAGGCAGTGTAGCAGTTGGAGGATTATCCCCACTCCTCGGGTATTCACCCGCATCACCAAATAAAGGGTCAGCTGCCACTCCTGAGGCGGCATTGGCTCCTTGGCCAGTTCTTGCTCTCTTCTTAGGTGCCATGTACTGAAAGTTAAAGGAATCCACGAGTTACTGGAGGAACTGTTTCACAGTCAGCTTCATCGCACGATCTAGAATTACAAAGAAGGGTATTCTTACAGTCAGTTTCAACACATGACCAAGTTTGTCAAGCCCCAACCTCGGGAAGTGCGATCGGCGCTCAACCGAGTGAACTCGGTCGAGCAAGCTTGTTTGATACATTCTAACCAACTCACCCATGATCGAGAGAAGACATGATTTCATTAATTAGATGGTAGGAAGTTCATACGTACAATACTAAATCATTTCATTAGTTACATCACTTTTAAGTCTCAAAATACACATATTCTTATAGTTTGAGTGGAACAAGTGATCAAAATACAACATAACTTGTTTGACTATTCTAGCACCCATGTACAACCCACACAGTGTCTATAGAGCCTCTAAAAGATACAAAAGAGTATTATGATAGTGCGAGCAACAAGGCTCCGGACCTTGAGACATGATAATAATATGAACAAAAGATACAATACATGACCCCGGGATGAGGTGGGGCTCACCAAGTATGCCGGGAAGAGGATGTACCAATATCGATGATCAACACTGCCTGCTATGGAACCACCTGCATCCATTTAAAGATGCAGCGCCTCCGACAAAAGGGTCGTTAGTACCGTTGAATAGTACGAGTATGTAAAACTAAACACCATCTCAATAGAATGAATAATAATTCAAAGGGGAAACAATCAAGAATTCAATAAGAGCTTCAAATAATATTAAAACATCAAGTTAAGGATCACATAAGTTTTCAAGCCAATTTTCATGTTATTAGGTTGGGTGATCTTTAGTGCCGATATTGGGTCTTCACAGAAAGTAAGATCCCCAATGGCTACCTTTAAAAATAATTAACTTTTTAGAATTTCTAGTATCAAGTAATCATTTCTAGGTGTATGCATTTCTTTTTAAAAAGATGGTCATTTGGACAATATTTGACTTCCATGAAAAATCTCTATAGAGTTCTCTTAGTTCTAAAGCTCCACCATCTTAGCACCAAGAGTATTGCTAATATCTTGGATGTTCTGATGCCCGTCCTACCTTTAGTCGTAAGATAGCACAATTGTGTCCAGGATATCCAATAAAATTTCTTTTTGCCTTCTATCTCACTCCAAATGAAATTAATAAGAAATTTCTATATTTGGGAGATTTTTGTCTTAGGCAATTGCACAACATTCAAGGTATACAAATGTATCGACTTAATAACTACCCTGATCAAGACTGCTCATCCCCCAATAGAGCTAAACTTTTGGCCACTAGAACACTAAAACATATTGTCTTCTTCCTATCAGAATAAAAAGGACACCCAAGGTATGAGAAAAGAAATTATAAATGACTAAAACTAGTGAGGTGAGTAATATCATTAATGACTGCTTGAGGACTGTTAGGTGCTTGTAAAAAAGCATGATTTTCTTTTGTTTACTAATTATCCTGAGCAATCCCCATATGCTACAAGTTTTACCATCATAGATATGAGAGATAATGGATCACCAGAGGAGAATAATATAGTATCATCTGCATAACTCAGTTGAGCAATAATAGGACACCCTTCATTAACTGTGTAAGGAATTAAACATTTATCTTTTAACTGCTCCACGAGCCTACTCAATAATTCAACACATATGATGACTAAAGAGGGAGAAAGTGGATCCACTTGTTTAATACCCCTTCCTGGTTTAATGAAACAATATTTTCCACTATTTATATTGGCTGAATACCAATTATTAGTCAGTAGCCTCCAAATCATGTAATATTCTGAAAAACCAAACTGCCTGAACACCTGACAAACATAATTCCAGTCAACTCTATCAAATGCCTTTGTCATATCTAGTTTCATAATCACATTGCCATTTGCATTAGGTTTCTTGATATTGTGAACAAGCTCCTGAGTGAGCATGATATTTAAAGACACGTGAATTAATTTGATCTAAGAGTATAAAATAACAAAGAACAAAAATAAATTAGTTATGAATACTTGAAGAAAATATAAGTGTGGCTGTGAAATGAGCTTCTCTTGAAGCAAGAATAAGAGTAGAGCATTGAGAAAAAAGATGTTAATAGAAACCAAGAGTGAGTTTAGCCTTTTTTGCGTACAATTATTTCGTGATCCTTTACAATAGAATGAAAGCCTTTATTTATGCTAGAGTTATGAGGTGTATGATTACCAATTACGCCCCCCTTAATTACTAATATTAAAGCTACAATAAAAGGTAATCAAAATGTAATAAAGCCTAATAAAGGCTAATAATATCTGGAGGAATCTTGGGGTCTTCTGTAACATTTGTACAACGATCATATCTTAAATTGCTTCTTATCCGGCCACAAGTTGTTGAATTCTGCTCAACACATTCATATTCATCGTCATTTGTATCTTCCTCATCCTTCTCCTCTGTACTTTCTTCCTCTTATGTAGCTAAATCTTCATTTGTTGAGACTTCCTCATCATGACCATGATGCTCAGATGTATTGGTTATGACTCGATCGGGAATGGGCATTTGTGTGCTTTCTTGGTTGTTTGTTTGGTTTTTGTGGGTTTGTTTGGTTTTTATGGGTTTGATTTGGATTTTTGATGGTGTGAAAGTGTTTTTGTGATTTTTTGGTTGTTTAAGAACTTGGTTTGTATTGTGGTTAGAGGCTGAGCTGGTTTGGATTAGGTCACATTCAATAGTTTGTGCAACATGTGTAGATTCAACAAATTCTTCTTTAGTTGCAATGTGATCCTCCCATTGGATTGTTTTATTTCCTTTGTTGTTACTTCTTCCCTTCCTCTTGGTTTTTTGTGCCTTCACCATGCCAGGTATATTCCCAATGTCAGAATGCACTCATGGCTTGAATACTCAACATCAAAGAGAAGTATAATAACGTAACCTATCCATCGTGAAATTATGTGCCCTCACAACAAAATCAAGAAGAGTAAGTAGAGTCCACAAATTCGAATCCCAAGAGAAAATATAGTTTAAGAACTCACATATATCAAATAAATCTCTCGCGCTCGTAAAGAGGTCACATGCATACACAAGGTACCATAGACTTGCCTATTTTATAAACCTCTACTTATGTAGGCTCCCTCGATCTAAAATCAATTAGAAATTTTTCATGCTTGTAATGTGGGCTAAGGAACTATTAGAATATATTTAGGAATAGTGACTAACTCTCCTAAATACTTTAACATATCACATATTTCCTTACAACGCAAATTCTTCAGTCCCAACTATAATTTCAAAAACAAATCGTCCCAAGAACGTTCCCTTTTTCTTTAAGCACTACTTTAATTCACACCCACTAGAAATACAAGATGTTAGTTTATTTATCTACATAGATTTTTATCTCTTTTCCCTTTCTCTCTTTTTTTCAACTATTTTTGATTTTGTAATTTTTCTCTTCTTTACAATTCTCGCTAGCGGTGTATCTCTTACAACACAAGTGTACCTTTTTTTCTTTTATTGATTCCATTCAAATCCACCCAAGTTTCCTCCATACTATTTCTAGCGCTTATTGCACAAGTTAAGTGCCTTAAGAGGTAAAAGATTCAAAACAATATCAATTAAGAACAAAAAGGGATAGAGGCTTGTAATGTGATTGCCAAATAAAAGTCTATAGGCAAAGGGTTGACAAGGGATAATTTTTATTTATAGTAAGCATTAAACTGAAAAAGATCAAAGAAAGCCTAAAATTATTTTTCAAACCAAGCATCACCTAAAATTTCGCTTCAACTTACATTCCGAGCAAGTTCTAAATGCAAATGCATTAACATGGACTATACAAAACCACACCATACATGGAATATGAATCACTAAGGATGGTCCTATTACGACTCTTAAACTAAATCAAGTATTCACGAAGTCACGTGATATTAAAAATTAAGCATAAAGTGAACACAAGTCAAGAAAACGAGACATAAGCATCACAAAACATGCTATCCAATTTATAATGGCATCATGAACAATTTAAACATATAGGAAAGATACTACACATGTCAAAGCCTAAATATGCTACTATCAAACAAGTCAAAGGCGCCTAGAAATCTCATCTTCCTTCACCCTTTTATTCCTACATCCTAATCTACAAGTCAAAGGCGATTTTGTTCATGCATTGACTCTCCTCATGCCCTTGCCTTTTTCAATATCGACAATAAGAGGGAGGTCTTTCATATTCTACCTTCAACCATTCTCCATCATCGGTAACCTATGGATTTTAAATATTAACCATGTTTCATCCTGTTTGGGCTTTAACAAGTCTATCTTCACATTTAGCTTAACAACATTCCCTCTAAAATTAGAGAATGTAGCTTGATCAGGAGCTACAACAATTTATCACGACCCAAAATCCCTTCTTAGGAATCGTGATGGCATCTAGTCCTAGGTAAGCCTAATACTTACCGAATTAATAACTAATTTTAACCAATTAACTATTAAGAATGAAATAAAAATTTCTATAATAAGCTAACAATCTAAGGTAGATACATAACATCCCAAAACAGGTAGTACAAGTCATATGCTCTACTGAGTTTACTAGAAAATCTCTAAGTACAACTGTTCTGAAATAGAAATAAAAAGTACAAAGTAAAATTTCAGAAGGTGACTGCGAGGCCTGCGAATGCGATGACAGGTATACCTTAAATTCTTCACGGTAATACTCGATCAGCTATCTAGTGATCAACAAGCTTCGAGGTACCTGGATCTGCACAAAAATGTGCAGCAAGCTTATCATGAGTACACCACAGCGGTACGAGTAAGTATCAAGACTAACCTAGGTTGAGCAGTGATAAAGAATACTCAAGACACCTACTAGATATAATAACCTTTACACGTATGAATTTGAAACTAACCGGTAAAAATGTCAATATAAAGCTAAGCATGGTAAAAACAAAACATAATACTTGTAATAGAAAACTAGAAGCAACAATTAGCAACAACGAACAAACGTGCTATACGGACAACTCACAGAGTAAGCTGAATACAGATAAAGTCTAGTAAAACCAAGTTAGAAAAAATAGGTAACAACCCAATACAAAACTGCTTTCACACAAGATTTATGCAAAACAATTCCCGAGGTACCACACCTCATAACCACAGTGCACGGGTCCCAAGTCACGAACCCTAATCACTTGACATCTTATGCCCATATTAAAATTCACAACCGCAAGGACAACTCACGTGTTACACGGACAGCTCACGTGTCAATACAATTAGTACCTCAAATATGCACTGGCAAGTCACACGCTAAGGGAGTGATAATATCTCATATCCGCACGGACAACTCACGTGCTAGAAATAACAATACCTCATAATGGTACGGACAACTCACGTGCGAATAGCAGAATTATCTCATATCTGTACGGACAACTCACGTGTCAATAGTACAACTCTCACAGAGAAGGCATGTATATGAGAATACATGTAAATGATCAATAAACATCAGGATTCATCTTCTTAAACCGATATGAGTAATTAATTATGTGTATGCTTGTGCAAGTGTTCTATCACAACTCGAGTCAACAAGTAAGAGCAGAGACAATGAATGGCCCATAAGACACAATACAACAAAGCGTAAAATGCATGACTCACACAAGGTAGGCACACCACAACACAAATATCATCAATAAAAGCACCCACATGCTGTCACAAGTCATCACAAATCATCCCCAACATAGTCCCCCTTGTCTCACCATGTGCGCAACAATAAAGTAAATGCCCGTCTTGTCTCGCCGCACGCGCGTAATAATATTCCCGACTTGTTTTGACACATGCGCAAACCTACTTATATAGTTCGCCTTGTCACACCGCATGTGTAATATCAATAATAGCAATAGCACAGATAACTCAGGTGCAACACCCCGACAATCTTCTCAACAATATCACGTTTGCCAAACATATAACAACACAATATAACAACTCGAAACACATGTGCCCATATACCACAACAATTCCTCCACACAAATTCTAATAAAACAACCATATGTAGCCCTCAGCTCAACAACACTGAGTACAACAACAACACCACCACCAACAACAACAACAACAACAACAACAACAACAATAACACAGGAGTATGACAATTAAATCAACACAAGAATTACCAAACACAAAGAATAGAAGAACGAGCTTACAATGAAAAACATAAGAAGCAATAATAGTTTCAAACAAGAATAACTCAACAGTGAGAGAAATAGTATATAATAATGATATCAAATAAGAGTAACTCATAGATAACATCTAACATCGACCTCATATAAGGATAAGTCAATAATAACTTCAATTAAGGATAATCAACTACGGAAGAAATAACAATAACTTCAATAAAGGACAATCAATTACGGAAGAGATAACAATAACTTCAATAAAGGACAATCAATTACGGAAGAGATAACAATAACTTCAATTAAGGATAATCAAATACTGAAGAGATAATAATAACTTCAATTAAGGATAACCAACTACGGAAGAGATAACATGGCAATAAAAGAGGCAACAACTTTAACTAAGGCATATTATGGTATGTTTGGCAATAAAGGGTAGAACATGAACCAATCAACTTCAAATGAGGCATATAGGGTAAATTTAGCGATGGAGGATATAACATGATGAGACAACTTTATTTTTTATCTACATAAGAACCTAAGAGTCTAAACCGGTCAATTTCTACATGTAATCCGTATACACCCTCGTCACCTCGTGTACACGTCTTTCACGTAGCTCAAATAGTTTAAACAATCAATCCCTACAAGGTAGTTCCCTTACACAACGTTAGGCAAGATACTTACCTCAAAAACCCTCAGTCAATACTGAAAAATAGCTTCTCCTTTAAAATTCACCTCTGCTCTGCACAAATCAAACCAAAATGGACTTAATAACATCAAATAACGCAAGAGAAATCAATTTCAATAAATAAAGCTATGATCTTTACACAATTTATCAAAAGTCAACCCCGGGCCCGCCCGGTCAAAACCCGGGTCTATGGCTAGATTTCGACTATCCATAGCCCCACGAATCCAAATATATGTTTTGTTTTAAAAGTCGAGTCCAAGTAGACTCTCAAAACTCAAATTTTTATTTTTCAAAATATAAACAAAGTTTCCCAAAATTTCACTTTGATTCTCTAGATTTTGATGTTAAAAATCACGTATAATCATGTAAAATAGTTGCAAATTGAACAAAACCACTTATCCAATGATTGTAGATAAAAATCCATCTTCAGAATCGCCTCCTACCGAGACTATGGTTCCAAAATATGAAAAAGAGACTAAAAATCACGTCCCTCAGCTTTTTGTCCAGTCGCAAGTGCGACATGGGATTCACAAATGCGAACCCGCAAATGCAAAGAAACAATTGCAAAAGAGAAGAAACTCACAACCCTGCTGTCATCCAAATGTGATCCCTCCTGAAACCAGAACACCTTCGCAAATGTGAACACAGGGTTCGCAAATGCGAACCTAGCAAACTAAGCCAAACATCGCGATATAACAACCTGGATGGTCGTTTTGAGAGTTGTAGCCTCGTTCCCCCATTTTCTGCTTCTTTTGTGTTCTACATATGTATTATGATTTATCAGTTTAGTTGGTTCGGGTCCGGAGTGATTTCAGATTGAATTGAGACACTTAGTCTCTTATTTGGAAGCTTAAGTTGGAAAAGTTGACCGTATGTTGACTTATGTGCGAACGACCTCGGATTTGAATTTTCATGGTTCCGTTAGATCCGTTAGATGATTTTGGACTTAGGAGCCCATCCGGATTGTGTTTTGGAGGTTCGTAGTAGAATTAGGCTTGAAATGCCGAAAGTTGAAATTTTAGAAAGTTTTACCGGGAGTGGACTTTTTGATATCGGGGTTGGATTGGATTTTCGTAAGTTGGAGTATGTTTGTGGTGTCATTTATGACTTGTGTGAAACATTTGAGGTCAATCAGACGTGATTTGATAGGTTTTGACATCGTTTGTAAAAATTAGAAATTTTAAAGTTCATTAGGCTTGAATACGTGTGTAATTCGTGTTTTTGATATTGTTTGAGGTGATTAGAGGATTTGACTAAGTTCGTATTGGGTTATAAGACTTGTTGGTATGTTTGATTGAGGTCCCGGTGGCCTCGGGTTGATTTCGAGTGATTACCATATTAAGTTTTGAAGTTGTAAGCTTGCTGAAGCTTTTTCCGCTATTGGTGTAATCGCACCTGCGGAGTGAGAACCACAGGTGCATGCCCACAGAAGCGGGAGGTAAGCTGCATGAGTGGCCAAGTGAGTGATGCAGTTGAAGGTCGCACGTGCGTTGGTGTTCCCTCATCTGAGCGACCGCAGATGCGGCATAAGGGCCGCATAAGCGTATTTGGCGTTGAAACTTGACTCCGCAGAAGCGGAGGTTTGTCTCGCAGAAGTGAGTGTGCTGGTGCGGAAAAATGAGGCACAGATGCAGACTTTGGCGCAGAAGCGGGATTTTTGGGCGCGCCTGCGAGACCGCAGAAGCGGCTAAGTTTCCGCAGGTGCAGAAAGCCTGGGCAGAATGTTTAAAGACAACGGTTCGTGATTTTAGTCTTATTTCAATATTTTCGACTCGGACTTAGGCGATTTTGGAGAGGATTTTTGAGGGGATTATTGAGATAAGCTTTTTGTACTCGTTTTTTATCATAAATCTTGTTTCCTCATTGTCCCCCCCCCCCCCCCCCCCCCCAGATTATGTGGTGTTTAGGTGCAATTTGGGGGTTTGAGGCTAGGGATTTGGAAAATGATTTTTGGGGATTTGAATGGCCATTTGATATCGGATTTTGATAGATTTGATATGGTTAGTCTCATGAGTGAATGGGCTTTCGGGTTTTTTGACTTTTGTTGGATTTTGAGACGTGGTCCCGGAGGCCGGGTTTGAGCCGATTTCGGATTGTTTGGCTATGATTTAGTACTTTTCTTGTGGAATTGATCCCTTTAGCCTATATGGATTGTATTGTACTACTTGTGGCTAGATTCGGGATGTTTGGAGACTGATTTGAGAAGCAAAGGCATTTCGAAGTACAGATTTGCTAGGTTTGAGGTAAGTAACACTTTCAAACTTGGTTCTGAGAATTCGAAACCCCGAATTATGTATTATGTGATTGGTATTAAGGTGACGCACATGCCAAGTGATGGGCGTGCGGGCGTGCACTATGAGAATTTTGGCCTGGTTGATTTCATGGCACTGTAGAATGACTCTATCTTGTTGATATCCATGTTTTCATCATGTGATAAAGTAACTGAGCTGTCAATCATACTAGATATCATGTTTATGCTTTATTCCGGTACTGTTGGGAACCCTAGTGGTCGTTTCTTGCTGTCATCTTACTGATTTCATTGATATTATGTACTCAGTCATGTTCATACATTTCATATCATATCTCAGTCTCATTTGTTATTTATTGATACATCATATCATTGTTTTGGGCTAGTTTTCATAATATTGTGAGCCCGGGAGTGAGACTGGAGAGATTGATGACTGAGTGAGGGTGAGAGCCTATTTTTGAGTGATAGTTATGGGATCGGGCTGCACGCCGCAACGGTTATACTGAATTTACAATAGCACTTGGGCTATAAGAGCCCCTCCGGAGTCTGTACATACCCCCAATGAGCGTGGTTGATATTATTGAGGGAAGGATCTTTCCTTCACTTGGATGTTTGTCCGAAGTACTTGATACCTAGAGATGGATCTTCTTCACAGGGTTGGATTAGCCATCCTCGGTACTGGATGACTTATAGTCAGTGATGTATATGTTCCGGGATGGATCTTCCCTAGTCCGTATGAGCTATATATATTACCGAGTATTTGAGTATTCGAGTGTGTGAACCTTGAGATGCATCTTCTCCACAAGGCTGGATTGGCCTTCCTCGGTACTGGGTGACTTGTAGTCAGTGATGTATATGTTTCGGAATGGATCTTCCCTGGGCCGTATGGGACATATACAGTGCCGAATGGTTGATCATTCGAGAGTGGGAGCACATGAGGCTGACAGCATGGTGCATCACATGCAGCATATGCATTGGCATGTAGAGGTAGCAGAGTTATATTCTTTACATTGTACTTTACTGTTTTGAGTTGTCTATTTAATTTGAAAGCATGCCTACGTTTCTGCACAATTATTTCTATTTTATCTCTACCGGTTGAGTTCGTCGCTACCTTTCACTCAGAAGTTTGGACTTGTTACTTACTGAGTTGGATGTAGTCACGTTACTTCCTGCACCTCGTATGCAGATCCTGACATTTCTGGTCACGGCGGCGGTTGCTGATTGAGGCTTCAGAGTTTGGAGACTACCAAGGTAGCTGCATGGCATTCGCAGGCCTTGACTCTCCTTCTTTATCACTAGATGTATTTTCAGTTTATTTCTCTAGATACTGTAGTGGACTGTATTCTGATTTAGACGCTCATGTACTCTATGATACTCCGGTTTTGGGATGGATTGTATCGTATTTTGGATATTTCTATTTTCGAAAAGGCTTTCCTTAATTATTAAATGGCTTCCATCTTTATGTTCAAATATTTAACTGTGTTGAGATGTTGAGTTGTGGCTTGCCTAGTTCCACGATAGGCTCCATCACGACGGTTAGATTTTTGGTCGTGACTCGCAAATGCGATGAATATCTCACAATTACGAGATTGTCACGACACCAATTTCCTTTAATAGGATGTCGTGATGTCACCTAGTCTCTAAGACTAGGTAAGCCTAACATACATGAAGGATTTAACTGAGAAAATGATAGAAACGTTCAAATTACTCAACAACTATCATTAAACGGACTCCGCAACTCAACAGAACAAAACTCCCAAAATCCGGTGATACTAAGTCACAAGCTCTACAAGAGTATACTGAACATCCCTATATAACATTATTTATAAATAAAGGAAACTGAAATAGAACTAGATAGAGGGTGACTCTGAGGCCTGCTGGACGCCGACAGGTATACCTACCTTGAAGTCTCCAATCCAAGCTCGACTCACTGGTACCTAGGCTGGTATGAGGTACCTAGATCTGCACAAAAAGATGTGCAGAAGTGTAGCATGAGTACACCACAACGGTACTCAGTAAGTATCAAGCCTAAACTCAGTAGAGTTATGACGAGGCCAGGTCAATACACCTACTGGAATAAATCAGAAAACTGAACAGGATATGACAGTATGATAATGGAAAGCAACGAAAATGATACAATGGAGAAATATAACAAAAATAGCTACACTAAACTATTGCAATTAAGACATCGCAGAAGGAAACACATAATAATAAATGCCAAGGAAGTAATACAAACAAAACACAAGTGATGTAAATGAAAGGTATCAACATGAATCACTACCGAGATACCGCCACGTAGTCTCATTTCACAAATCAAATCACAATCTTTCCTTATATCACTGAATGAGCCTTGCATTTAGTTTTAAAAATTACTTTCCCAAAATAGCTACCCGCGTTTTAACCCACATTATCCCACCGTATGGCTTCAAGTAGTTCCCCTACAAGCAACATGCGTATCAAGCCCACCTTATCTCACTGTATGCGTTTCAACCCGATATGCTTATACCACCGCATGCGTATCAATATCATAACGTATCACGAATCGTACCTCAAGAGTCCAATACCAAAACCTGACAAAGAAGTCAACAATAATAGTTTTTCCACAATAAATAGCCCAAGGCTCAACCACGATATGTACAAGAGTCTCAACAATAGCAACCGAAAGTGAATAACTCGACAAGAATAGTTTTTCATCCAATTTAAGACTTCGACTAAATGTAAATCACGACTTTTATAACCCAACACCAAATTCGAAAATAAGATATTCCAAGAAATAACAACTTCAAGAAAGGAACTCAACCGTTAAATAACGAATACGGAATAAAGAGAACAATAACTTTAACTAAACATGTAAAGACAATTAGCAAGTAAGAGATAAGACAAGTATTAACGATGCCAAGTTAAGTATGTGAAGATAGACTAATGATGATGCGTATAACATGTTATGGATACTCAATTAAAGTCATAAAAGGAATCTACATAGCTAAAATCGGCCAATTACCATATTTAGCCCATGTACACACTCGTCACCTTGTGTACACGGCTTTCACATACCAAAACTAATACAAAACAACTCCAATCCTAAGGGATAATTTCCCCCAAAAGAAGTTAGGCAAGACACTTACTTCAAAACACGCTAACTCAATCCACTAGTAAGCTTTTCCCACGATTATCCAGCTGCGAACGACTCGAATCTAGCCAAAACAACTTCATACCATAAATAAAAACTATAAGAAGCTATTATGAACAGTAAAGTTGAAATTTGTAAAGAGAAACAAAAAGTCAACTCAAAAGTCAACCCCGGGCCCGCATCTCAGAACCCGACCAAACTTACAAAATCTGATCACCCGCTCAATAACGAATTCAACCAAACAAAAATTACTAAAATCCGACTTCAAATTGCCCTTAAAATCCCCAAAATTCAGTCTATGAAGTTTCACAAATTTTCCCCAAATGTTCAAACTCAAATCACTAATTAAATGACAAAAGAACAATGAATTAATGTATAATAGCCAAATCCGTGTTAGAATTACTTACCCCGATGATTTACTTGAAACTACCTCGAAACATCGACACAAGTCGAGCTCTCTACGTCAGAAGATGAAGAATGGAATTAAACCCTCGAACACCCCTTTCTTTTGCTTAGTGACTTTTGCTTATGCGGGCACACTGTCGTACCTGCGACCCCACACCTGCAGAAAATCCATCACAGGTGCGGTTCCCACTAAGGCACTAAAAGCTCGCACCTGCGGAACCCCTAAGCACATCTACGCTTGCGCATCTGCAGGAGTCCAGCTGCTTCTGCCCGTCCGCTTCTACGCATCACTGACCGCACCTGCGGTCCCAGTTGGCAAGACCCATTCGCTTTTGCAGCTCGAGGATCACCTTTGCGGTGCTGCACCTGCAAACCAAAATGCGCAAGTGAGATTGCACCAGACTCAGCAGTCGTTTAGCAATCAACCAAGTCTAAGAAGGTTCCGGATTCAATCCGAATCACACCCGGGGCTCCCGTGACCCCGTCCGAAAATACCAACAATTTAAAAAACACATAACGGACCTACGCAAGGCCTAAAATCACATCAAACAACATCAATTCTACGAATTGCAACCCAATTCAAGCCTATTGAAACTCTAAACATCTGACATCCAAAACTAATACCGATTCATACCAAAACAACTCTGATTAACCTCAAATTTTGCACACAAGTCATAAATGACATGACAGACCTATTCCAACTTCCAAAAACAGAATCCGACCCCGATATTAATAAAGTCAGCTCCCAGTCAAACTTCTCAATTTTCCAAACCTTTAATTTTCTGTCTTTCGCCAATTCAAATCGAAGCGACCTACAGACCTCCAAATCCACATCCGGACACGTTCCTAAGTCCAAAATCAGCATACAGAGCTATTGGAACAATCGAAACTCGATTTTAGACTCGTCTACACAAAAGTCACACTATGGTCATCTCTTTCCACTTAAACTTCCAACATTAGGACTAATTGTCCCATTTCACTCTGCAATTCACCCGAACCAAAATGAAACACCCCCAGAAAGTCACATAACCACCATACAACAAAGAGGAGGCAATAAATAGGAGAACAGCACTAAAATACTCAAAATGACCAGCCGACTCATTATATCCTCCTCCTATTAAAACAAACATTTGTCCTCGAACTAGTATAAAGACATACCTGAAGTGGTGAAAAGATTAGGATAAAGGCTACGCATATCACCCTCGGTCTCCCAAGATGCCTCCTCGACTCATTGACCCCTCCACTAAACCTTCACTGAAGAAATGCTCTTTGACCTCAACTTTCGAACCTGCCTGTCCAAAATGGCCACCGGCTCCTCAGCATAAGAAAAATCCTTGTCCTATTAGACTGAGCTAAAATCTAACACATGGGATGTATCATCGTGATATTTCCAGAGCATAGAAACATGGAATATCGGATTAACTGCAGCTAGACTAGGTGGCAATGAAAGCTTGTAAGCCGCCTTACCAATCCTCTCAAGAATCTCAAAAGGTCCAATTTACCTAGGGCTCAACTTGCCCTTATTCCCGAACCTCATAACACCCTTTCTAGGCGAAACCCGAAGCAAGACCCGTTCTCCAACCATGAATACAACATCGTAAACCTTTCAATATGCATATATCTTCTGTCTAGATTTGGTTGTATGACGTCGATCCCGAATCAACTTAACCTTTTCCAAAGTATCCTGAACTAAGTCGATAACCAATAGCCTTGCCTCATCCGGCTCAAACAAACCCACCAGAGACCGATACCGCCTCCCATACAAGGCTTCACGCAGAGCCCTCTGAATACTCGATTGGTAGCTATTATTATAGGAAAACTCTGCAAGCGGCAAGAACTGATCCCAAGAACCCCCGAACTCCATAACATAGGCACGAAGCATATCCTCCAATATCTGAATAGTGCGCTCAGACTGTCCGTCTGTCTGAGGGTGGAATGTTGTACTCAACTCAACCTGTGTGCCTAACTCATGCTATACAGCCTTCAAGAATCATGATGTAAACTGTGTACCCCGGTCATAGAGGATGGATACCGGCGCACCATGAAGTCGAACAATGTCGCAAATATAGACATGAGTCAGTTTCTCTGAAGAATAAGTAGTCACTACCGGATTGAAATGAGCAGACTTCATCAACCTATTCACAATCACCCATATTGCATCAAACTTCTTCTTGGTTGGGAGCCCAACAACGAAATCCATGGTAACTCGCTCCCATTTCCACTCGAGAATCTCATGCCTCTAAAGCAACCCACCTGGCCGTTGATGCTCATACTTCACCTGCTGACAATTTAGACACCGAGCCACATACTCCACTATGTCTTTCTTCATCGTCCTCTACCAATACTGTTGTCTCAAGTCATGATACATCTTAACGGTACCCGGATAAATAGAGTACTGCAAACTGTGCACCTCCTGAAGAATAAACTCACGCATACTATCCACATTGGGCACACATAGCCGTCCCTACATCCGTAATACATTGTCATCCCTAATAGTAACCACCTTGGCATCGTCATGCTAAACTGTGTCCTTGAGGACAAGCAAATGGGGGTCGCCATACTGACGCTCTCTGATATGATCATATAGACAAGACCGAGAAACCACGCAAGCTAGAACTTAACTCGGATCCGAAACATACAATCTAACAAACTGGCTGGATAAGGCCTAAACATTCAATTCCAATGGCCTCTCCACTGTCGGTAGATATGCTAAACTGTCCAAACTCTCCGCCTTTCGACTCAAGGCATCGGCCACCACATTGGCCTTCCCAGGATGATATAGAATGGTGATATCATAGTCCTTAAGCAACTCTAACCATCTCCGCTGTCACAAGTTAATATCCTTCTGTTTGGATAGATGCTGCAGACTCTGGTTGTCGGTATAGACCTCACAAGGGACACCGTACAAATAGTGATGCCAAACCTTCAAGGCATGAACAATATATGCTAACTTCATGTCGTGGACAGGATAATTCTTCTCATACACATTCAGCTGTCTATACGCGTAGGCAATCACCCTACCATCTTGAATCAACTCCACGGTGAGGCCAATACGTGACGTATCACAGTACACAGTGTATGACCCCGAACTCGTAGGCAACACCAATACTGGGGCTGTAGGCAAAGCAGTCTTGAGCTTTTGAAAGTTTTCCTCACACTCCTCGGTCCATCTGAATAGAGAACCCTTCTGGGTCAATCTGGTTATGTGAAGCAATATATGAGAAAACATCTACAAATCAACGATAATACCCTGCCAAACCAAGAAAACTCTGGAACTCAATAGCTAACAACAGACGGGGATAACTCTACACTGCTTCAATCTTCTTCGGATCTACCTTGATCCCTTCACTCGGCACCACATGACCAAAAAATGCCACCGAATCAAGCCATAATTCACACTTTGAAAACTTTACATACAACTTCTATTCTTGCAAGGTCTGGAGCACAATCCTCAAATGTTGCTCATGATCTTCCCGACTCCGGGAGTACATCAAGATGTCATCAACAAAACACAATGACAAATGAGTCAAGATAGGGGTGGATTACACTATTTATCAAGTGCATGAATTATGTCGGGGAATTGGTCAGCTCGAATGACATTATAAGAAACTCGTAGTGACAATACCGAGTCCTAAAAGCAGTCTTCCGAATATTCGAATCCCGAATCATCAGCTCATGATTGCCTGACCGCAAATCAATATTTGAGAGCACCATGCACCTGATAGAATAGGCCATCAATGTGTGGCAGCGGATACATGTTCTTCACTGTAACCTTGTTCAACTGCCGATAATCAATACACATGCACATAGAACCATCCTTCTTCTTTACAAAAAAGACTGGAGCACCCCAAGGTGACACACTAGGCCGAATGAAACCCTTATCAAGTAACTCCTACAACTACTCCTTTAACTCCCTCAACTCTGTTGAGGCCATACGATATGGTGGAATAGAAATGGGCTGAGTTCCTAGAAACAAATCGATACCAAAATCAATATCCCTATCGGGCGGCATGCCTGGAAGATCCACCAAAAATATATCTGGATAGTCTCTCACTGTCGGAACTGACTCAACAGCAGGAGTGTCAACACTAACATCTCTCACAAAGGCTAGATATACATCACACCCCTTCCCAACCATCCACTGTGCCTTAAGGAAAGACACCACCTTGCTAGGAGCATAATCCAAAGTACCCCTCGACTCCAACTACGGTAAACCTGGCATAGCCAACGTCACCGTCTTGGCGTGACAATCAAGAATAGCATGATATGGCGACAACCAGTCCATGCCCAAAATAACATCAAAGTCTACCATACTGAGCAATAATAGATCAACTCTCATCTCAAAACCACCAATGACAACTAAACACGACCGATACACACGGTCAACAACAATAGAATCTCCCACAAGCGTGGACACATAAATAAGAGAATTCAAGGAATCACGAGATATATCCAAATACAGAGCAAAGTAAGATGATACATATGAATAAGTGGAGCTTGGATCAAATAATACTGATGCATCTCTATGACAAACCGGAACAATACCTGTGATAATTACGTCTGATGCAACCGCATCCATCCTACACGAAAAAGCATAACATTTCGCCAGGCCTCCCACTCTAGGACGACCCCTACCCGCGTGACCACCACCCCCAGCTGGTTGTGCAGGTGGAGCAGTAACTGGAGTAGTAACCACAGCCTGAGAAGTTTGGGGACCCTAAGGAATACGTGAAGCCTTAGTAGTCTATGGAGGTGCACCCCTCCTGAGTCTGGGGAAATCCCTCACCATATGATGTTTATCTCAGTACTCAAAACAAGCTCTCTGACAATGTGGCTGCTGAAACCAGCTCAGGCATGGTCGGCTGGACTGACCGCTGAAATCACCCCGTGCAGGAGGTACACTAGACAATGGCGGTAAAAATGAGAAACCTGAGACTTGGGAGTATTCAGAATACCACTGGAACCTGGAAGTGCTGAATGAACTGGACAGCTCATATAGCCTCTACCATGACGGACTGCAACTGGGGCTCGGGCACCACTATATGCACCAAAATCTAGAGGCCTCTTGGACTCCCCGTCCTCTCTATCCCGGCTCTGCATACTCTCCAATATTCGTGCAATCTCTACCACCTACTGATATAGGATATCAGTCGCCAACTCTCGAGCCATGCTGAATCTAATACCATAGTTGAGCCCCTCGATAAATCGACGAACTCGCTCTCTGAGGGTGGAAACCAAGGCAAATACATGTCTCGACAACTCGCTGAACCTAACAGCATACTCTGACATGATCATAGCACCCTAACGCAACTGCTCAAACTCTGCGCGCCGTGCATCTCGAAGGCTCTGGGGAACAAACTCTCTCCGGAACATCTTTGAAAACTTAGCCCATGTGAGTGAAACTGCCTCAGGCGGGCTACCCTCCTCAGAAGCCCGCCACCACTGGTACACTGGCCCCGATAGCTGGAAAGTAGCGAAAGCAACCCCGCTCCTCTCCACTATACCCATGGTACGGAGAATACGGTGTCACTTTTTCAGAAAACCATGTGCATCCTCTGTAGCTAGGCCACTGAAAGTAGGAGGGTGGTACTTCTTGTATCTCTCGAGTCTGAGATGCTCCTCCTCAGACGCTATCCCATACCCTCTCGAAGATAAGTACAGACATCTTTGTACCGATCCACGAGACTCTACTAAACCTGCTTGTGACTCGTAACATCAGTGAACCTAGACCTCTGATAACAACTTCTCACAACCCCAATTTCCTTATATAGGATATCGTGATGGCACCTAGTCTCTAAGACTAGGTAAACCTAATATTAATGCAGAATTTAACTAAGAAAATGATAAAAACTTTCAAATTACTTAACAAGTATCATAAAAGGGACTCTGCAACTCAACAAAACAAAACTCCCAAAATTGGTGATACCAAGTCACAAGCTGTACAAGAGTATACTAAACATCCCTATGCAACAGTATCTATAAAAAGGAAAAATAAAATAGAACTTGATACAGGGTGACTCTGAGACCTGCAGACGCCGGCACGTATACCATGAAGTCTTCGATCCAAGCTTGACTCACTAGTGCCTAGGCTTGTATGAGGTACCTGGATCTGTACAAATATATGTGCATAAATGTAGCTTAAGTGCACCGCAACGGTACCCAGTAAGTATCAAGCCTAACCTCGGTAGAGTAGTGAAGAGGCCAAGTCAAGACACCTACTGGAATAAATAGGAAAACTTAACAGGAAATGACAATATAATAATGGAAAGCAACATAAATGATACAAATGAGAAATATAACAAGAATAGCTACACTGAACTATGGCAACTTAGACAACACGGAAGGAAACACATAATAAGAAATGCCAAGGAAGCAACGCAAAACACAAGTGATGTAAGTGAAAGGTATCAACAAGAATCACTACCGAGGTACCGCCTCGTAGCCTCATTTCACAAATCAAATCACACTCTTTCCTTATATCACCACGGGAGACTTGCATTTAGTTTTGAAAATTATTTTTCCGAAATAGCTACCCACGTTTTAGCCCACCTTATCACACCGTGTGGCTTCAAGTAGTTCCCTTACTAGAAACACGCATATCAAGCACACCTTATCTCACGGCATGCATTTCAACCTCCAATGCTTATACTACCATATGCGTATCAATATCACAATGTATCACAAATCGTACCTCAAGTGCCTAATACCACAACTTGCCAAAGAAGTCAACAATAATAGTGTTTTCATAATAAATAGCCCATGGTTCAACCACGATATGTATAAGAGACTCAACAATAGCAACAAACTCAACAAGAATGGTATTTCAACAAATTTACAACTTTGCCTCAATATAAATCACGGCCTTTATAACTCAACACCAAATTTAACAATAAGATATTTCAAGAAATAACAACTTCAAGTAAGGAACTCAACGGTTAAATAATGAATACAGAATAGACAGAACATTAACTTCAACTAAACATGTAAAGACAATTAGCAAGTAAGAGATAAGACAAGTATTAACGATGCCAAGTAAAGCATGTGAAGATAGACTAATAATCATGAATATAACATGTAATGGCAACTCAATTAAAGGCATGAAAGGATTCTACATGACTAAAACCAGTCAATTACCATATTTCGCCCATGTACACACTCGTCACCTTGCGTACACGGCTTCCACATACCACTTAATACAAAACACCCCCAATCCTAAGGGGTACTTTCCCCCACTCAAATTTAGGCAAGACACTTAACTCAAAACACACTAACTCAATCCACTAGTAAGCCTTTCCCACGATTATCCAAATCCGAACGGCTCGAAACTAGCCAGAACAACTGCATACCATAAATACAAACTATATGAAACTATTCCGAACAATAAAGTTGAAATATTTAAGGAGAACAAAAAGTCAACACCGGGCTCGTGTCTCGGAACCCAACCAAACTTACAAAATCCGAACACTCACTCGATAACGAGTTCAACCATAGAAAAATTACTCAAATCAGACTTCAAATCGCCCTTCAAATCCCAAAATTGTGGTTTACGAAGTTTCATAAATTTCCCCAAATTTTCCAACTCAAATCACTAATTAAATAAAACAATAACAATTGATTCACGCATAATAGCCAAATTCGAGTTAGAACCACTTACCCTGATGATTTCCTTGAAAATGCCTCGAAACATCGCCACAAACCGAGCTCTCTAGGTCAAAAGATGAAGAATGGAATTAATCCCTCGAACACCCCTTTTTTATGCCCAGCAACTTTCGCTTTTCCGGTCACACTGTCGCACCTGTGACTCCGCACCTACAAAAATTCCATCGCAGGTGTGGTTCCCACTATGGCCCTAAAATCTCGCACCTATAGAACCCCTAAGTGCATTTGCGCTTGCGCATCTGCAGGAGTCAAGCCGCTTCTGCTCGTCTGCTTCTGCGCATCACTGACTGCACCTCTGGTCCCAGCTAACCAGACCCATTTTTGCTTCTGTTGATGTTGGGCCACTTCTGCGGTGCTGCACCTGCGACCCAAAATGTGCAGGTGCGATTTCACTAGACTCAGCAGTGGTTTAGCAATCAACCATGTCCAAAATGGTTCCGGATTCAATCTGAATCACACCCGGGGCACCCGGGACCCTGTCTGAAAATACCAACAAGCTCCAAAACACATAACGAACCTACTCGAGGCATATAATCACATCAAACGATTCTACGAATCGCAATCCAATTCAAGCTTATTGAAACTATGAACATTCGACTTCCAAAACTACGGTCGATTCATACCAAAACAACTCCGATTAACCTCAAATTCTTCACACAAGTCATAAATGACATGACGGACCTATTCCAACTCCAGAATCAGAATCCTACCCCGATATCAATAAATTCAACTCCCGATCAAACTTCTCAACCATCCAAACCTTCAACCTTCTATCTTTCGCCAATTCAAGTCGTAACGACATACGGACCTCCAACTCAACATCCGGACACGCTCCTAAGTTCAAAATCCCCATACGGATCTATTGGAACAATCAAAACTCTATTCCGGACTTGTCTCCACAAAAGTCACTCTACGATCATTTCTTTCAACTTAAATTTCCAACTTTGGGACTAAGTGTCCCGTTTTACTCCGAAACTCAACCGAACCCAAACAAAACAAAACACCCCCGGCAAGTCACATAACCAAAATACAACATAGATGAGGCAATAAATAGGGGAACGAGGCTAAAATACTCAAAATGACTGACTGGGCCGTTACAAAGACCTGAAGCTTCTGTGCAAAACCCAGCAGTACTTAAACTTTATCAAACACTCTGCAACGCGTCGAAAACTCACCCGATCCCATGGAGATCCAAACCAAAAATTAACACAAGTCTAAAAACATAACACGAACTCTCTCGCATGGACAAATCATCAAAACAACATCCGAAACCATGAATCGGGCCACCAAAATACATGAAATCAACATGTAATATCGCGCATATGATTCCTATCAAATCAACTCAAAATGACACCAAACATTGCGGACAAGTTTCAAATGACAAAATGGATCTATTCCAAGTCCCGAAAACTAAAATCCAAACACGATAGCAATGAAGTCAACCTACGGTCAAACTTATCGAAACTCTAAGCCTTTAAATTGCTAAATTCCAGTAAAACAACACAAATCAACCTACGGACCTCCGAATTCGATTTCAGGCATACACCCAAGTTCAAAATCACCATACAAACTTATCGGAGCCATGACAATACCGCTACCTTTTTCACAAAATTTGAACCTCAGTCAACATTTTCAACTTAAGCTTCTAAAGTGAGGATCACTCATCCAAATTCATCCTGAAACATCTGAAATTCCAATTCGACCATGCACGCAAGTCATAATATACAATATGAATTCATTCAAGACCTTGAACCACTAAACGGATCATTAAAACGCAAAATGATCGGCCGGGTCGTTACATCCTCCCCCTCTTAAACAAATGTTTGTCCTCGAACATGCCAAGAATTTTTTCCCAACCATCAAATCACTCTACGAACTCACCATGCACATGTACACGGGGTGATCCCACGTCATCCCAAATCACATACGACCAACAACATCATCTCAACCGAAGATTATTCCTTCTACTCACGTCGATAAGACTTGTAATAAAATATCCACATCTATCAAGTGCCCTATTATCACATAAACACATCGTATAATCCTCAACAAGCTACAACAGCTCATGCATACACCAACAAGGTATAACCACACGACGTAGTATATCATCCATATGCCCATAGCAATAACTCTGACCACAACAGATGTCCATTACCAAGCCTGGTACCTGCAAATAGACTCATATCGACTAGAACCTTGCTCCAAACATTCACAACACTGAAAATAATTCAAGAAACATGTGAAACTCATAACTACACTTTCGATCAACAAGCCACCTTAAACGCCACCTGGGCACATACATCGTAATCCAAACCCAACAAGCATAACTCAAATATGACTGAATATAAAAAGAGGAACACAATAAGGAACTGTCAAACAAGCCAAACAGGCACACCTTCCCACTGATACCATATTATGGATCAAATCCACAAGAAAGAAGCAAGACACACGCAACAACCACAACAAATCTTACCTTAATATGACCTCACCACGACACACAACCCCCGTACCAACACACATATTCACAAAGAACACCAGGTCCCCATCCTCCACTCGGAATCACAAGTATATTAACATCTCAGCAACTAAACCAGTCTACTAACTCAAACTCTTAGAACCAAAACCACAACACATAACAACTTCCCATACGTTTAGAGCACCCAAACAACAAGTCGGGCCAAACCATCTGAAGATCACATAAAATCCTACCGTATTTAACTAATAGAAAGTCCACCCAAATTCCATGGCCTACAATAGCAACAAAACCAGAATGATAGATACGGGCTATCATAATAAAATCCTCAATTGGCGTGAACACGTGAACAAAGTACACGAATCACAAAACACGACCATATCTGAATCAAGGTAGGATGAATCTTACCAATAAATGGGACCATATCGAAGTAACACAAATTCATCTCTATACTTAACTAAAATTAACCTGTAAGGACATAATCTAGTGCATCAGCCTATGCCCAACCGGGAAGAGCGTAATAATGGGCCTGGCACATAATCTAGTGCATCGGGCCTCCACCTATAGCTGGCGGTGCAGGTATAGCAGCAACTGGAGCAAAACTCATAGTCTGAATACCCCGCTATGACACATATGTTCGGAGTCTAGGATAATTTCTCACCATGTGGCTGGTATCTCCACGCTCAAAGCAGCCTCTCCGATAACGTGATTATGGAAGTTTTCTGGTATGGGTACTCTAGGACCTATGGATATCTGAAACACCACGTTAATCCTGAAGTGCAAATTGAACTGGCTAACCCACAAAACCTCTACCATGCATACCCTACCTCCAAAATAGGGATCAGTAGATCCTCTCAGTCCACATGGCTTCTTAGCCTCCCTGCCCTCTCTCTCCTATCCCTATATGCCCTCTAATCGGTGAGCGATCTCTACCACCTGCTAAAATGGAACATCTATCTCTAACTACTGAGCCATGCTGAATCTTATACCATAACTGATCCCATCAATGAACATGCGAACTCGCTCAATAACTGTAGAAACCAAAGTAGGTGCATGCCTGGACAAATTACTAAATCTAATAGCATACAGTGACATTGACATAGTACCCTAGCGCAGTTGCTCGAACTCTGCGTGCCATGCATCCCAAAGGGTCTGGGGAACAAACTCTCTCAAGAACATCTCTAAAACCTGAGTCCATGAAAATGAAGTTGCATCGGATGGGCTACCCTCCTCGTACGCCCTCCACCACTAATACGCTGCTCCCGATAGCTAAAATATAGTAAAAGCAACCTCGCTCATCTCCACAATACCCATGGTGCGGAGAATACGATGGCATTTCCTTAGAAATCAGTAAGCATCCTCTAAAGCTAAGCCACTGAAAGTAGGAGGACGATACTTCTTGAATCTCTTAAGTCTCAACTGCTCCTACTCAAATTCCCCTGGCATGACCTCAGGCTAAACCAGAATAACAGGTTGTGCTGGCATGACACCTAGAACCTGACCAATGTGGAGTCGCTGCTCTAGAGTACGGGAGGCGGGAGTTTGAGCTCCTCCCCCGGCTGTGAAGTAACTGGTGCGACCACAATCAATACTACCTAAGCCAATGTACCAAACATGCTCAGGAACTGCACTAAAGTCTCCTGGAGTCCCGGGGTAGCAATGGGCACCTCCGGTGCTTGTTCCCCAACTGGGGCTACTAGTGGCTCCTCAACTGCTGCTCTGTCAGGATCTCTATCTGTAGCATGTGCTCCTCCTTGGCCTCTACCTCTACCTCTGGCCCGAACTCTAGCAACACCGGCTCTGGAGGCACGCCATCAGTAACTGCAGCTCGTATTCTCACCATCTGTGAGATAATAGAATGACAAAGTCTCAAACTCCGAAATCAATAACCTTGCACGATAAGAATGAAAGAAGTGAAGTTTTCTAATAATTTCATAGCCTCTCGAAAATAAGTACAGACATTTTTGAACCGATCCACAAGACTCTACTAAACTCGCTTATGGATCGTAGTACCTATGAACCTAGAGCTCTGATACCAACTTGTCACGACCCAAAATCCCTACTTAGGAATCGTGATGGCACCTAGTCTCAAAGACTAGGTAAGCTTAACACTTACTGAATTAATAATCAATTTTAACCAATTAAATGTTAAGCATGAAACAGAAATTTCTATAATAAGCCAACAATCCAAGGTAGATACATAACATCCCAAAACTAGTAGTACAAGTCATAAGCTTTACTGAGTTTACTAGAAAATCTCTAAATACAAGTGTTACGGAATAGAAATAAACAGTGCAAAGTAAAATTTCAGAAGGTGACTCTGAGGCCTATGAACGCAATGATAGGTATACCTTGAAGTCTCCACAGCAATACTCGATCAGCTATCTAGTGAGCAAATGCTCTGAGGTACCTAGATCTGCACAAAAATGTGCAGCAAGCGTAGCATAAGTACAACACACCAACACCCAGTAAGTATCAAGACTAACCTCGGTGGAGTAGTAGTGATGAATAGTCAAGAAACCTACTAGACATAATAATATGTACAAGTATGAATGTGAAACTAACAGGGAACAATATCAAAATAAAGCTAAGCATGTTAAAAACAACAAACAATGCTTGCAATAGAAAACTAGAAGCAACAATTAGCAACAAGGAACAAATAGGTAATAACGCCGTAGAGTAAGCTAAATACAGATAATGCCCGGTGAAACCAAGGAAATATAGGTAACAACTCAATAAACAACTACTTTAACACAAGATTTATACAAACAAATTCCCGATGTACCACAATTCGCGAGTCTCAAGTCACGAACCCTAATCACTTGGGATCTTGTGTTCACATTAAAATTCACAACCGCACGGACAACTCACGTCCTACACGAACAACTCACGCGTCAATACTGTTAGTAACTCATATCTGCACGCACAACTCACGTGCTAAGGGAATAACAATATCTCATATCTGCACGAATAACTCACGTGCTAACAATAACAACACCTCATAACCGCACGGACAACTCACATGGCAACAACAGAATTATATCATATTCGCACGGACAACTCGTGAGCCAATATTACAACTCTCACACTGAAGGCCAGTATACAAGAATACATGTAAATGATCAATAAACATCATGGTTCATCTTCTTAAACCGATATGAGTGATTAGTTATGTGTATGCTTGTGCAAGTGTTCTATCACAACTCGAGTTAACAAGTAAGATCAGAGACAATGAATAGCACATAGGAGACAGCACAACAAAGCGTAAGATGCATGACTCACACAAGTTGGGCACACCACTACACAACTATCATCAATAACAATGCCCCCAGGCCATCACGAGTCATCACAAATCATCCCTGACATAGCCCCCTTTCTCTCACCACGTGCGTAATAATAAAGTAAATGCCTGCTTTATCTCATTTCACACGCATAATAATATTCCTGCCTTGTCTCGCTACATGCACAAACCCACATATATAGCCTGCCTTGTCACGCCGCATGTGCAATATCAATAATAACAATAGCACGAACAACTCATGTGCGAACACCCCGACAATCCTCTCACCAATATCACGTTTGCCAAAAACATAACAATACAATATAACAACTCACACCACATGTGCCCATATGCCACAAAATTTCCTCCACATAAGTTCTAATGAATAACCACACGTAGCCCTCGGCTCAACAACATTGAGTACAACAATAAAAATAACAACAACAATAACACAGGAGTACGGCAAGTAAATCATCACAAAGAATTACTAAACACAAAGAGTGGAAGAGCAAGCACACAATGAAAGACATAAGAAGTAATAATAGTTTCAAACAAGAATAACTCAACAATGAGAGAAATAGTGTGTAACAAGGAAATCAAATAAGACTAACTCACAGATAACATGTAACAGCGACCTCAGTAAAGGATAAGTCAATAATAACTTCAATTAAAGATAATCAACTACGGAAAAGATAACAATAACTTCAATTAAGGATAATCAACTACGTAAGAGATAACATGGCAATGAAATAGGCAACAATTTCAATTAAGACATATAAGGGTATATTTAGCAATAAAGGTAGAACATGAACCAATCAACTTCAAATAAGGCATGTAGGGTAAATTTAGCGACGTAGGATATAACATGATGAGACAACTTCATTTTTATGTACATAAAAACATAAGAGTCTAAATCGGTCAATTTTCACATATAAGTCATGTACACCCTTGTTACCTCGTGTACATGTCTTTCACGTAGCTCAAATAGTGCAAACAACCAATCCCTACGGAGTAGTTCTTTCGCATAACGTTAGAAAAGATACTTACCTCAAAAGCAATCAATCAATACTCAAAAATAGCTTCTCCTTTATAGTTCACCTCCGCTCAGTACAAATCTAACCAAAATCGACTTATTAACATCAAATAATGCAAGAGAAATCAATTCCATTAAATAAAGCTATGATCTTTACACAATTTCTCAAAAGTCAATAAAAGTCAACCCCGGGCTCGCCCGGTCAAAAACTCGGGTCTAAGGGTAGATTCCGACTCTCCATAACCCCATGAGTCCATATATGTATTCTGTTTCAAAATCCAAGTCCAAATCAACTCTCAAAACTTAAATTTTCATTTTCCAAAATATAGACTGTTTTCCAAATTTTCACTTTGATTCTCTAGATTTTGATGTTTAACCTCACATATAATCATGTAAAATAATTGAAAATTGAACTCCATCACTTACCCAATGACTGTAGATGAAAATCTCTTTTCCAAATTTCCTCCTACCAAGTCTAGGGTTCCAAAATATGAAAATGAGACAAAAACTATCATCCCTCAACTTTTTGTCCAGTCGCAGGTGTCGCAAATACGACCTGGAGTTTGCAATTGTGAACCTCGCAAATGCGAATTAACAATCGCAAAAGGGAAGAACCTCACATCCCTATTGCCATCGCAAATGCGACGACTGGTTCGGAAATGCGAACTTTGGACTGTTGCGAAAGCGATCAAGATTATCGCAAATGCGGTCATTGCTGAAACCAGACCACCTTTGCAAATGTGAACACAGGGTTCGCAAATGTGAACACAGGGTTCGCAAATGTGAACCTAGCGAACTAAGCCAAACATCGCAAACGAGACGCATATCTCGGAATGACGCCAAACTTTGCGTACAAGTTCCAAATGATAAAACGGACATATTCCAAGTCGAGAAACAGAAATCCAAATATGATAGCTATGAAGTCAACCTACGGTCAAACTTATCAAAACTCTAAGCCTTTAAATTGCTAACTTCCAGGAAAACAATACAAATTAACCTACGGACCTCCGAATTCTATTCCGGGCGTACGCCCAAGTCTAAAATCACAATACGAACGTATCGGAGCCATGAAAACATCGCTACGGGGTTGTTTTCGCAAAAGTCAAACATCGATCAATATTTTCAACTTAAACATCTAAAGTGAAAATCACACATCCAATTTCTTCCCGAAAAATCCGAAATTCAAATCCGACCATGCACGCAAGTCATAATACACAATATGAAGTTATTCAAGAGGGGCTAGTGGTGGTTCGTTGGGCATCTGCCCAAATAGATTGGTACTCAACATTAAGAGAGAAAATTCTAGAGAGAGGTCAAAGAGAATTCGAGAGATTATTGAGGCATCATGTTCTCTAGTTAAAAACTTTAATCTTTCAATGGAGTACTTTACAGAATAGTGTCAGCCCAAAGAAACTTCTTATAATTTGATTATTTTGCACTACATGTGGAGATATTGTATGATGAGTATTTGGCATGATTTGATAATAATTAGGACTAGAATAATAGTGTATTTGTACTACGTTGTATAAATACACTATATATAATGCATATACACACTATATATACATAGAAAAAGAGAAAAAAGAGAGGGAATGATGGAGAAAAGGGTTCAAACTAAGGTTTGATAGAGGAGGGGGGGTGGGGGTGGGGAAGCAGAGATAATAGGTTAAAAAAGAGATGGAGGGACTAAAGTGTAGTTTTTCTGGTCGGCCAAGGCATTTTACCGGTGACGTTGCTGCTGCCAGAAATGGATCGGCAAGGATGGAGTGTCACGGGGTAGGGGTTTCGATGGGTTTGGTATCTGTTTTTAAGGCTACATAATGTTTCTGTGATTATTGGCTAGGAGATTGTAAGGAGAAACAGTCGGTCGGCTAAAAGTGTAAATTTCCCTTCGGGAGATTTTCATTACTAGCAGACTTTTTTGAAGATATCGCACATGATTAGCATGAGTTAATGATTAACAAGTAGTAGCACAAAAGTATTATACATATAGCAATTTCTATTCGACACAAATATGGTATAATATCTATATCCAGCTTGAAAAGCGTTTGTAAAGAGAAATAGTCCTAGCATATTTAATATACGAAAAAGGATCGCCTTGCCCTGAACTATCAGATTTGGTCTAATATTGCTCCCCATACACCTATTGGACTACATATAACATTCCCGTTAAGATTTTGGCTCACAACTGCCCTTATAATTAACATCCCATTCAGATTAAAATTAATATTATTTTTAATGACGTGGCATTACCCTATTGGTTGATTTAAAACACACCCCAAATAAGTCCAACCCACCTATTCTACCAGATAAATCAGACCATTACCCATAAACTCTCTAACCCATCGATGATTTTTAAACCCAATATTCCCCTCCTCATAAAATACGACTGATACTTCTTTTTTCTCTGTAAATTAGGGTTCGTTTTATTCTTCCCTCTCCCAAATCTGAAAATCAGAGTTCTTAGATCTTTTCCATCTAGTTTTAGCTTTAAAATGTCTGAATCTTCTTCTGCTTCTTCTCGTGACCAAAGTTAGAACCGTACATGTTATTTTGGATTGATTGCCAACCAATTTACTGCTACGACATCTTTGAATGGTAGTTATAGATTCTATAAATGTTGCCGTTATGAGACTAACGATTGTTGATATTAGGAATGGCGCGACGAAGAACTTCAACCTGATGTGTCAATGTTTATCTATAAGCAAAAAAATTCGTTGAATGCCCTTCGTCTAGAAAGGAACAAGCTGAGGAAGACATTGGATGATATGGTTGGTAATAAAGCTGCAGATTTAAATAACGTATCATTGGAAGAGAAAGTTTCAAACTTGGAGCAGAAACTGAAGCGATGGAAAAGACATGTGATATGGTCATAGGCTATTTTTGTTGTTTTTGTAGCTGGCAGAGTGATGTATTGAAGTTGGTGGACTCTAATGTTTTGCGATTGTTGATAAGAAATTCCAACATATCAGCATATTTTTATGTTTCTTTTATGTGAATCAGTTAGTGTCTAGTTGTTTAGATTAGTTAGTTTGGTTGGTTAATGAAGGAAATCTGCAGACTTTAGTTGTTTAGATTGGTTGTTTTTATTGTCAAATGAAACAAATCTGCATAATTTTGTTGTAGGTTCATTGTAATAACCATGCTTGGTTAATGAACACCTTTTAGTTGTCTACAACACCTTTCCTTGTTCAATTAACACCTTTTGCATAATCTAATTCTTATCATGTCCATATTGTCTAGACGATTAAAAATCAAACACGGATGTCGCTCATCCAAATGTGTAGCTGAGGAGATGTATTAGGTGTTTGTACTGATTTTCTTACCATATTTAGTTTTCCTATCTATCAAAGGAAAGGGCAACATGTTTACCATAATTGGGGTTTCCTTCTTGTAGAGGAAAATTATAAATCTCTCATATTTGGCTAGTCATTTTTCTTGCAGGAAAAGGTTTGGACTTCTATAAATTGAGGATCCTTCTTTCTCATTCAGCAGCATCCACAATGTAGCCATATGGGGTTTGAGAGTCGTGTTTAGGGGGAGAACTTTACGGGACAAGTGTTATTGTGTTATTTATGTTTGCCTCTTCATGAGTTTGTTCTCTCAATATTTTGTACTCTCTTGTATATAGTGGATTACTCATCTCCACCGTGGACGTAAGTCAATTGACCGAACCACGTTAAATATTTGTATCTCTTTTGGTAGATTTCTCTTTTGTTGTTGAATTTATCGTCGTTCAAGGTTTGCTTTGCTAGCTTTCGCATGAGACCTAACTATTCCGGTCCTAACAAGTGGTATCAGAGCAAGGTTCAAGACAGTTATATCTTGGCGAGTTCAATTCTAGCCGCAACCAATTTGACGGTAATTACGATTTTTGTCTGAAAAATTTGACCAGAGTACTATTCACGTTTGAGAAAAACTTTGTGGTGGATATTTGGAGATGCAACCCATTGAAGTTTATGTGAAGAAGGTGTATCAAGTGTGTTTTGTCAGAAAATTCAAGCTAAGGAGGAGAATTGTTAGATGTTTGTCCTGATTTTCTTACCATAATTGATTTTCCTATCACTCAAATGAAAGGACAACATGTTTACCATAATTGAGTTTTCCTTCTTGTAGAAGAAAATTAGAAATCTCTCATATTTTGCTAGTCCTTTTACTTGTAGGAAAAGGTTTTGACTTCTATAAATTGAGGATCATTCCTTCTCATTCAGCAGTATCCACAATGTAGTCATATGGGGTTTGAGAGTCGTGTTTAGGGGGGAAACTTTGCGGGACAAGTGTTAGTGTATCACTTGTATTTGCCTCTTTGTGAGATTGTTCTTTCAAAATTTTGTATTCTCTTATATATAGTGGATTGCTCATCTCCGCCGTGGACATAGGTCAATTGACCGAACAACGTTAAATGTTTGTGTCTCTTTTGGTAGATTTCGCTTTTGTTATTGGATTTATCATCATTCAATGTTTACTTTACTAGATCTCGCATGACACCTGATTATTTTCGGTCCTAAAAAGATGGATATGTAGTATAATAAAAATAGAGCATCACGAAAACATGATTGAATTTGTATTAGCAGTTAAAGGAAAAACTTCAAACCAAAGAATCACACATGAAAAATTGGAATTTGTATCCCAACATTCTTTCTTTATAACTTTAAAAACCAAAGAAGCACACTGGAAAATAACGTTAATTTAATGAACCAAAAAAGCACAATCCAAGATCTAATTTGGTGAAATCTTCTGTTATGTGCTTAACAAAAACTGAAACAGAAAAAACGGATTCATAGAAATCTTATACATACCAGAGAATCTATATACATACTAGAGAAATCTTAACTATTGGAGGAATGGTTAACTGATTATATTTGAGCAGTATATAATCGACATGTAATGACTTCTTGGTGTCAAAGAAGTTACGGACAATATTCCAAAAAACAGGGCAAGACTCGGAGCTTGATCATTCACCAAGGCCCAAACCAATAGAAAAATGGAAACTGTATATTAGATTAGCAGAACAAACAACTCTAATGCTTGGCTTGAATCTGCAGAACAAACTACTCGGTAGAACACAACTAATTCACCACTAAAAAACAGTCATTTACACAGAAGTCATCGAACTAAACGAACTACTCTAATGCTTGGCCTTTCTAGTTTTCAGTTTTTCAATTTTTTCTTCTTTTCTGCTACCAACTGGTTTGCGGACATAGCTGATTTGCCTTTCCAAGTAAGCTTTTGTGGTGAATAAGGCAGATTAGTAGGCACATTAACACCATCTATATCCCCTTTGAAGCCAATCTTCCTAGTTCCAATAGGTTCTTGATGCAACTTTCTTTGTTCAAACCTAGTCTTAGCTTCAGATATCACCTTAGGCATCATATCCGGCTCTGCATCTTCATCTTCACCTTCATATTCATCAACTATTGTTGAAGGTGCAATACATATCTTCCCTTGAACTATGTTTGAAGGTCCATCAGATAAACTGGAATGTTGAGTAGAGGTCACTTTCACTCCAGGAGTAGGCATGAAGACAAATTCTGAATTTTGACTATCTTGGGGTGCCGTTAAGAGCACATCTTGTACTGTTCAGGAAGTTCCTTCACCATTAGCATGCAAGAGTTATTCGTTAAAAATATTATAAATTAAACTTTTTTGTCAAATAAGAAATATATGAAAAAGACTATTACCAAAGGGCATCTTCTTCTGTTGTGGCATGTTGTACCACAGAACCCACATGTCATTACAAGTCCCTTTCTTGAAGCTGACCAGACCCCTTCCCTCTTCCTAGCCTCATCCTTTTCTCTTTTTCTCTTTACCTTTGTTCTATCCACCATTTTATGTATTTCTGGTGGCTCCATTGCATATTCTGGCTCAACTTTCCCAAATTTCTCACCTCTCACATGCTGTAACTTATGCATGTATGCCTACATATAAGCTTCCTTTGAATACCACCAATGCACCTCGTTTAATGGATCTTGTTTGTCGTGTATTAAAGCTTTGATAGCATGAGGACATGGTATTCCTGTCAAATTCCATTCCCTGCAAGTACACTTCTTCAATTCAAGGTTCACTATATGCTTATCTTTACCCTCAACCACTTCATATTCATAATCTCTATTAAAGACAACTTTATACTCTAACGCAATCACTCTGTATTCATTGTAAAGTTTCATAGCATATTGGCTAATTTCTTCCCTTCAATTCCTATATTCCTCCACACGGTGCTTCAACAAATTCATTACCTACCATAAAAAGGAAGATCATAGTCAAAATAGTGATAAACAGTTATAAAAAAATTATCAGAAAGACGATCATAGACAAAATAGTGATAATGGGTTATAAAAAAGTTAACAGAAGGAAGATCATAGTCAAAATAGTGATAAACAGTTATAAAAAAATTATCAGAAAGACGATCATAGACAAAATAGTGATAATGGGTTATAAAAAAGTTAACAGAAGGAAGATCATAGTCAAAATAGTGATAAACAGTTATAAAAAAATTATCAGAAAGACGATCATAGACAAAATAGTGATAATGGGTTATAAAAAAGTTAACAGAAGGAAGATCATAGTCAAAATAGTGATAAACAGTTATAAAAAAATTATCAGAAAGACGATCATAGACAAAATAGTGATAATGGGTTATAAAAAAGTTAACAGAAGGAAGATCATAGTCAAAATAGTGATAATCAGTTATAAAAAATTTAACAGAAGGAAAAATTTTACCTTTAATCTAATGTCTTCCAACATCTTAATTATAGGTTTATTTTTTGCTTCAAGAATCCATTTGTTGAATGATTCGGTAAAGTTATTGTCAACCATCAGGTTCTTGCATGTAGTGTTAAAGTATGTCCTACACCAGTTTTGAGGAGGGTAGTATAATAGTTCCCTAACAGCATCTTCATGAATATCACCCATATTCTTGTTGATCATTGAATTCTTCTTCATAGGTACTTCAAGCACACCACCACATTAACTTTTTCATCTATATACCTCTCCAGTTTTTGCTCCAATTAGCTTCAATGTGCCTAGCACACCACCTGTGATTTGCTTCTGGAAGGACAGTGGAAATAGCCTCCAAAAGCCCCAACAACAATGAAAAATCTGTTAAAAGTAAAGTATAAATTAAACATACGGTTGAAAAAATAATTGACAAACAATTACCGTTTGCATATCTCACATAAATGTCATTCTTTCGCCATCTTGAAGCTCCAAAGAATTTCTTAGTAACTCTATAAACCACTTCCAAGTTCTACCAGTTTCTTTATCCACTACTGTCCATACAAGAGGACAAAAATATTTCACTGAATCTTGTGCCATGGCTACCAATAGAATTCCCTTACATTTCCCTTTTAGAAATGTGCCATCTAGGCCTATAAGAGGTCTCGAACCTGCTTTCCAGCCTATTTTCAAAGCTTGAAAGCAAATATACATCCTAAGGAACCTCATTTTTCCTTCTGCCAAAGCATCTTTAGATATGTTTATCACCACATCAGAACCAGGGTTACTGTCCCTCAACTTTTGAGCATAGGCCTCTAACCTATCGTAATTATCAATGAAGCTACCCTCCAATTTTTCTAGCACAAACCTCTTTACTCTTTTCATCTTTGAATAGCTAACATTAAGTTTGAATTAATCCTCTAGGTCCACCCTCATGTCTTTCACCTTGTATTTAGGATTACTTTGGACTTTGTTCTTAAAATAGTGTGCTAAAGCTTGGGGAGTAGCTCTTCCATTCTTGTATGCTGGCTCACAAGTATGCTTTGTTTTCAAAGTTTTGATTTTAAATCCTTGATCTCTCTCTCTCTCTCTCTCTCTCTCTCTATATATATATATATATATATATATATATATATATATATATATATATATATATATATATACTCTACCAGTGTCAGTCTTCTTATCTTTAAGGTCCTTCCCATTAGCAATTACATAGTACCCCACAATTCTTTTAGCATCAGCAAAATCCCCAAACTCATACCCTTTTCCAACTCTTTATACTTATCGAGTTTGTCATTGACGTCTTTAGTCCTTTCCTTACTAAAGAGATCCAATTGATCTATATCATAATCACTAAAGTCGGGTTCATATTCTTCCTCTTCCTCACATGACTCACAATAAGTCCCAGCATCTACAGTGACACTGTGAGGTTCATTATGGTGACTTATGCTAGGAGCTGACACATGTTCTTCACCTTCATCATTAGCAAAGAATTGAACTACACTTAGCTGGTTAGTTAAGAGTTATTGTAGTGTTCTGATTCCTGAATCCCCTTCAACCAGAAAGCACCTACCTGAAGGCCCTATTATTATAAGTTGTTCAACCTTCTTAAACCCATATTTTTCAACGTATTCCGAACAAATGTCTATATAAGACAGCAAATCCACATCATAAGCTTGCAACAAGTGGTTCAATTTTTTAATGTACACTATTTGAGGTTTCAAGATCCATCTGCCCCCATAATTCAAGACCAAGTCCACCTGTTCAACTATTCTTCGTTGAAGTCACATGCAAGCCATAAAAGAAAGGGGAAAGGGACCCATCAGATATTTTCAAACAGAAAAATAAGAAAGAATTTATCAATATTTAATATCCTAAAGTACAGACAAGAATAAAGTTTACTGGACCACATACAACTATAAATATAAAAACAAACACAAAAGCTTAGAAATAAAGAACTGACTGAGCAGACAACAAGACCCCATCGGAACCCTAAATCGCTATCAACTATACAAAATCCCTAAAGTTGAATTATTTCAAAATTTAGTTGAATTATTTTCAAATTTAGAAAAGTGTCATTTATTTTGGAACAGAATAAAAAGGAAAGTACCTCGTCTAATTTGAAACGGAGGGAGTAATATTTTTCTATTTTTCATTGAAAACCAATCCATTTCATAGCAGATTGTTTTTCTTTCCATACATGGACTCTTTTATACAATGTAATCCTAGCAAATTATACTTATTATGCATAAAATCTTCTATTTCTCTATCTTTATGTAGGATATATTATATCATTTATATATTTATTTGCTTATAATAGAAATTGTTGTGTTCAAAAAATAAAATACATATATTTCGTGAAATATATAATGTGTATATGTGGTATATATACATTATAATCATGTATTTTAAAAGAAAAAAACCATGTGTATATATGTACATACATTTAGTATAATATTTGTACATAAACAGTTTATGTAACATATTTTTTTTCTATATAAATATTTATACCAAATTTATATTAATAATACAAAAGGATTACCAAATTATTAGAATATAGAAAACAGTACCACTATATTATTCCAAGTATAAACCATCAATTATTACACCTATAATTATTTTCTCATTTTTTGGGCAGCCATTCGATGTCTGAAGCCTATTTTATATTTATACATAAGGAATAATAATGGTGTATAAAAAAATATAAATATTAAATTTTATATTGTTTGTAATTATAATGTATATTTAATAATAAACATTATATATTCCTCACATATACAAAATATAATTTTTATATGTCAAATATACATAAAATATAATCAGATTTTATTAAATATAAATAAATTCTACATTAAATACATAATACATACACCAAATATGTACAGATTTATACATTTTTAAATAATTATACGTCAGATATATGCTATATACACAAAAAAGATATGCATGTATTATGCAATTGTCTTTGAGAGAATAATGGAAAATGTGATTTTAAGAGCAAACTATTAATTCGAAGAAAAGTTTCATAGAAAAACGGTAAGTTTATAAAGTTCAAATTAATGATGAGAGAGAATTGTGGATTGATAAATATAGCTCAAAACTAATTCCTTAAATTATGGGTTATGCCACGACCCGAAATCCCACCACAAGCGTCGTGATGGCACTTAGTCTCTAAGAGTAGGTAAGCCGATTACAATAACAATTTAAGCCTTTTTTTGTACAAAAGTTAATACAAGTACCGAAACAAAGCAGAAATAAGCCTACGCGGCAATAGTCAGAACAACCTCCCAAGACTGGTAATACAGAGTCACAAACTCTAACTGAATACATGGAATGATCTCAAGGATCGAAATACAATAATATTCAAATAATAGCTGACAATACTATATAAGGAAAGACTCCAAGGGACTGCGACGACCAACGAGCTTTACCTTGAATCCTCGCAACCGATATGCTAACTTTGCCCGAGTCCGATATCTCAAATACCTGGATCTGCACAAAAATATGCAAAAGTGTAGAATGAGTACACCACGGTCGGTACCCAGTAAGTATAAACACTAATCTCGGTGGAGTAGTGACGAGGTACACTCAAGACACTCACTAGTCAAATAACATGTGGAGTACAACAGTATACAACTAATAATTGAAGACATGAATGAGTAAGTAGTAACAATTTCAACATGTGCATATAGGTAGTAAAGCAATAAGAATATCGGAAAAACATCATTAAAACCAGATAAAGAACACAAAGGATAACAAATTAATCAAGTTGTCTATCACAAGTTTTTCACAACAAGGTCTTTTCGTGGTACCTCATCTCATAATCACAAATCACGGGCCTCAACCCACCATTATATACTCACGGCACCTCATGCCCACATCTCAAATCACAATTTCATGGACAACTCAAGTGCTGCACGGACAACTCACATGCCAATAACATCAAGATTCATCTTCCTAAATCGATATGGAAGATTAATTATGTGTATGCTTGTTTAAATGTTCTATCACAACTCAAGTAAACAAGTAAGAGTAGAGACAATGATTAACACATGAGAAACGATCATCAAAAAATGTACAAGGCATATCTTACACAGCATAGGCACACCACTACACAAATATCAACAATAACAATGCCCTCAGGCCATCATAAGTCATCACAAATCATTCTACGACATAGCCTACCTTGTCTCACTACTTGCGCAATAATAAAGTAAATGCCCGCCTTGTCTCGCAGCATGCGCAAACAAATATTCGCACCTTGTCTCGCCACATGTGCAACCCACATAAATAGCCCTCCTTGTCACACCGCATGTGTAGATATCAATAATAACAATAGCACGGACACCTCATGTGCGAACACCCCGACAATCCTCTCAACAATATCACGTGTGCCAAAAATATAACAACACAATATAATGGCTTACACCACATGCCACCACATTTCTTAAAAATAATTTTAATACCACAACCACACATAGCCCTCGGCTCAACAACACTGAGTACAACAACGACAATAATTACAACAATAGGAATAAAACCATTAAAGAAACACACTGAGAATAGCTACACCGAACCAAGACAATTAACGCATCACAGAAGAAAACAAGGGATATTATGACATAGAACAAAACAACCAAAACACAAGTGAAGAATTAAAAAGTGTCAACAAGAGTCACTACCGAGGTACCGCCTCGTAGGCTCAATCATAAATAAATTCACAATCTTTCCTTACATCACCGTGGGAGCCTTGTATTTAGTTTTTAAAAATTATTTTTTTCCGAAATAGCATCCCGCATTTTAGCCCACCTTATCACACCGCATGACTTCTAGTAGCTCCCCTACTAGCCACGTGTATCAAGCCTACCTTATCTCACCGCATGCGTATCAATATCATAATGTATCACAAATCGCATCTCAAGTGCCAAATATCACAACTTGCCAAGAAAATCAACAATAATGGTATTTGCTTTTACAATAAAGAGCCCACAGCTCAACCACAATGTACACAGCCTCAACAAAACAACCGGAAGTGAATAACTCAACATAATAGTATTTCACAACTTAACACTTTGGCTAAATGTAAATTACGACCTTTATAGCTCAATACCAATTCAAACAACATGAACTAAAAAGTAACTCAGCAACGAATAATACCTCTTTTAAACACCACTTCAACTAAAATAAACTAATGGTTCTCTATCACTTCAATTTAAAATTAATTATGTAAGGATAAACTCAATAGTGCAAGTATTTCCACGAAATGGCAATTCGACAATAAAAGAATTCACGTAATGGTTTAAGTGGTAACAATTTCAAATAGGCATATAAGAGAAAAACTCGGCAAGTAAAGAATGTGACATGTAACGACAACTTCTACTAAAGCATGTAATAGCGGACATGATGAATCGAGGATATAATATGTGCTAACAATTCCAATAAATACATAAAGGATGCCTAAGAGTTTAAACCATTAGAATTTCCACATATAAGCCCGAGTACGTACTCGTCACCTTGCGTACACGGCTTTTACATTATACCACTTGCACGAACGATGCAATTCCTAAGGGGTAATTCTCCCACACAAAGTTAGGCAAGTTACTTGCCTTAACGAAGCTAGGCCGATACTCTAAAATGGCCTTCTCATGTGAAACAACCTCCGCACGTCCCAAATCTAGCCAAAATAATTTTATACCTAATTAAACCTCATAAGGAACAATTCCGGATAATAAAACTTCGACTTTTAAGTTTATACTAAAAAGTCAATTCGAAAGTCAACCCCGAGCCCGCACCTCGAAACCCGATAAAAATTTATAAAATCCGAACACCCATTCCGATACGAGTCCAACCATGCAAAAATTATCAAATTCTGATATTGAATCATCCTTCAAATCCAAATTTTATATTTTGGAAGATTTTACAAAAAAGTTCCATTTTCTTATATTCAATTCATTAATTAAGGATGAAAATAATCATGGAAGCATGAAATATAATGAAAACCGAGTAGGAAACACTTACCCCAATCCATATGGTGAAAATCGCCTCAAATATTACTAAATCCCAAGGTCCCCAACTCAAAATATGAATAAATGGCTCAAATGTCCAAAATTAGTCATTAAATCCACTGCCTAGGCTTCCTTCTTCGCGATCGTGGACATCCCTTCGCGAGGAGATGAACAAATTCTTCAACAATGATTTCCAAACGCTTTCCAGACAGCATGTAGTGTATCTACCATAAATATTTGCACAAAACGCAAAATGCCAAACTGTATGATTTTCTGAAAACTAGAAAAGAACGGCTGCAACTTTCACTCTTTGATCATCTCCAAAATCTGTATAGATGGCAAGATATAAGCTTCCAAAATCAGCCATGTGCAGCAGAAATTCCTCCTATGCGATCATGAAAAGTCTTACGCGATCGCAATTCACAAAGCCCCAAACTACAGTTTGTTCTTCGCGAACGCGTCAAAATATTCGCGATCGCAATGCACACCCCTGTAGCAAAAAACCAGCAACTGAAAATGGCCTAAAAATGGTCTGAAATCACTCTGACACTCACTCGAGCCCTCGAGGCTCCACGCCAAACATCCACACAAGTCTAGAAACATCATGAGAACTTGGTTGCACGATCAAATCACTAAAACAACACACGAAACCATGAATCTGACATCCACATGCATGAAATTTGAAGGGAGAACTCAAGAACTTCTAGAATTACAACCAAGCGTCTGAATGCTATCAAACCAACTCTGAAGTACCCCGAATTTTGCAGACAAGTTCCAAATCATAACGCATGCCTACTTGATGTTTCAAATCTCACTTAACAACATCAAAATTATGAATCACACCTCAAGTCAAGCTTAATGAACTAATGAACTTCCAAAATTCAAAACTAACGGAGAACAAGCCTAAACACCTCGGAATGATTTCACATTTTGCACACAAGTCATAAAGTCAACTCCCGGTAAGTTTCCAAAATCTTCCATTTTTTCAACTTTCGTTAATTCAGGCCGAAACAACCTACAGACCTCCAAATCAACATCCGGGCACGCTCTGAAGACCAAAATCACCATACGGAGCTATTAGATCAATCAAAACTGCATTCCGGAGTCGTCTACACAAAAGTTAAATTCCGGTCAACTCTTACCACTTAATCTTCTAAAATAAGAATCTCTCTTCCAAATTGATCTCGAATCATCCGAAAACCGAACTCAACCACACACACAAGTCATAACACATAATACGAAGCTGCTCGAGGCCTTAAGCTATTGAACAGGATGCTAATTCTCAAAATGACCGATCGGGTCATTACATTCTCTCCCTCTAAAACAAATGTTCGTCCTTAAACGTGCCAAGAACCATTCTGAGGACATCAAGTCACTGAATGTATTCACCATACATAAATTCGTGGGTAATCCCATGTCACTGCAATCGACTTAAGCCCGACAACACTATCCCAACTGAAAATTTATTACTTCCACCCACACTGATAAACCTTTGAACCTAATTTCTTGCCATCTGATCATTTCCAAAAGGCTCGATTGCCACATCAACACACGGTATCAGTCTCAAACAGTTGTAACCACTTGTGCCTACACCAACCAGGTACAACCACACGACATAACACATCACTCGTATGCCCATAACCACATATCTGATCATAATAGCTTCTCATAATCAATTATAGTACCGTCAATTAGCCTCATCTAAACTAAAACCTCATTCCAGGCTTCCACAACCCCAACAACGATGCAAGAAACATGAAAACCTCATAATTATTCACCCGAATCGACAAGTCCCATTTAATGCCACCTGGGCATACACTTCGTAGGCTAAACCCCAATAAACATAACGAGAATATGACTAATTATGCAAAGAAATCACATAAGAGAACTATAAAACAAGCCCGACAAACATAACTCCCTATTAGTACTATGCTACAAGTAAATTTCACAAGGGAGAATTAAAACACATAAACTAATCACAATGACCTCATCTGATATAACTTCCACCGCATCACGTAGCCCGGCTCAAACATATCAAATCACATGAAAATGCGAGGATCCCATCCTCAGCTCTGAATCTTAAGTAGTATACACACCGTGCAATCTAAAATCTTCCACTAATTCAATTTTGCTAAACAAAAATCTCAACACATATTGAACCCCCATACTGGTAGGGCATCTAAATCACAATTTATAACCAAACCATCAGAAATCACATCAAAACCTGTCGTAATGGGTAATAGAAAGTCACTTCTAGCCTCATAGCTCTCAAGAGTGATCAAAATAATTGATAAACACGGGCTACCACTATAGAATCTCCCGACAGGAGTAAACACATAAGCAGAGTATAAAATCATGAAGCTCACCCATATGTGAAGCATGATAGGAGGACTCACCTCGATAAGTAGAACCAAATCAGGATAAGGATAGTGCTCCTCTTTAACAAATCCAAACCATACTTGTAACGACACCATCTGGTGTAGAGGCCTCAGCCTTACCATAGAAAATATATCAACGGGCCGGACCTCTCCCTCTAGGGCGCCCTCTACCCGCCTGACCTCCACCCCTAACTGGTTGTGCAAGTGGAGTTGTAACTAAAATGGGGCCCGTAGCCTGAGTGCTCTGATAAAATTCGCCTCTCCCAAGTCTGGGACAATCTCTTATGATGTGCCTAGTATTACCACACTCATAACAACCCCTCTCCAGGCGCAGCTGCTCGTACTGAGTCTGTGCCGGATAACTGGAATAACCGTTGTAGGAACCCCATGTTGATGGTATACAAAAAGAACTAACTCGGCACCACGAGTAATCTGATGTGTCCCTAACCCCACTTATACTGCACTGTAGAATTATTAAGGACGCAAAAATACCACAACTCCCATCATCATGTCATGCAAATCTTAGCTCTTAATCATATACAAATTTCGGGGAACATTTCCATACCATATATATAACTTTCATGCCAAAACCGATATAACACATAACCCTGCAATCTGATCATTGGTAATGGACTCCCCCATTGGCGCGAAGCTATTGGACACAATTCGATGATCCATAATACTAACCTTCAACGCCCATATGACACCAGTCATAAGACACATCAAGCTATCTATTAAGCGCATGGCATCCTTGTGATAGTCAAACTCGTTGCCTTTAGTGCCTTGATTACTAGTATGTACCCTCCACTAAATAGAAAATCCCATACGAACCACATAGTCTCTAATATCACCAACTATCTTCAAATCTACATCCATCTCGTGACCCTACCACGATTACGACGATTAGGCAACCAATTAAACCTTCTCAAGCTCGTACTTATCAACCAGATGTCAGCACCCGCTACACCCTTATGTGTACAACTGAATGATCTCTTAATACTTCCGTATCCTTGATCTGGATGACATGTTGAGACAATGGTTGAGCATCCCTGGCTCCCTCGTAGCCCCTTTGCAGCACCACAAACCATTGGCGCACAGCTGATACCGAGTGTGCAATATCATACACGAGTGAATTCAAGGGAACACAAGATATATGCTTCAAGCTGAATCAATACTACACGATAAGGAATGAAAGAAGTTGAAATTTTCCTACCAGTCCCGTAGCCTCTCGAAGATAAGTAAAGACGTCACCATACTGATCCGAAAGACTCTACTAAACTTGTTTGTGACTCTTAAAACCTATGAACCTAGAGCTCTGATACCAACTTTTCACGACGCAAATTCCCACCACAAGTGTCGTGATGGCACTTAGTCTCTAAGACTAGGGAAGATGATAACAATAATAATTTAAGCCATTTCGTTTTGAAACAGAATTTTATACAAGTACCGAAACAAAGCGAAAATAAGCCTATGCCGCAATAGTCATAACAACCTCCCAAGACCGGTAATACTGAGTCACGAAATCTAGCTGAATAGATGGAATGATCTTAAGGATCAAATATGATAATGTTCAAATAATAGCTGACAGTACAATATAAGGAAAGACTCCAAGGGACTGCGACGACCAAGCAGCTCTAAGTTGAATCCTCGCGACCGATATGCTAACACTACCCAAGTCTGATATCTCCAATACCTGGCTCTGCACAAACATATGCAGAAGTATAGTATGAGTACACCAAGGTCAGTATCCAATAAGTATCAAGACTAACCTCAGTGGGGTAGTGACGAGGTACAGTCAAGACACTCACTGGTCAAATAACATGTGTCGTATAATAGTATACAACTAATAGTGGAAGGAAGGAATCAGTAAGTAGCAACAATTTCAACATGTGCATATAGTCAGTAAAGTAATAAGAATATCGGGAAAACATCATTAAAACCAATAAAGAACACAAAGGACAACCAATTAATCAAAGTTGTCTATCACAAGTTTTTCACAACAAAGTCTCTCCATGTTACCTCATCTCATTATCACAAATCATGGGTCTCAACAATAACAATGCCCCCAGGCCATCACAAATCACACATCATTTCCCGACAAAGCTCACCTTGTCTTGCCACGTGCGCAATAGGAAAGTAAATGACTGCCTTTTCTCGACGCACACACAAAATAATGTTCACACCTTGTCTCGCCACATGCGCAACCCACATATATAGCCCGCCTTGTCTCGTCGCATGTGCAGATATCAATAATGACAATAGCACGAACAACTCATGTGTGGACACCCCAACAATCCTCTCAACAATATCACGTGTGTCAAAAATATAACAACACAATATAATTACTTGCACCACATGTGACCACATGTCACAATATTGCTTAACAATAATTTCAATACCACAACCATATATAGTCCTCAGCTCAACAACACTCGAAACAACAACACAATAATTACAACAATAGGAATGAGACAATTAAAGAAATACACCGAGAATAGATACGCTGAACTAAGGCAATTAATGCATCACAGAAGAAAACAAGTGATATTATGACATGGAACAGAACAACCAAAACACAAGTGAAGAATTAAAAACTATAAACAAGAGTCACTACCGAGGTACTGCCTCGTAGGCTCAATCATAAAGAAATTCACAATCTTTCCTTATATCACCGCGGGAGCCTTGCATTTAGAGTTTAAAAATTATTTTTTCCGACCGCGTTTTAGCCCACCCTATCACACCGCATGACTTCTAGTAGCTCCCCTACTAGCCACGCGTATCAAGCCTACCTTATTTCACCGCATGCGTTTCAACCCCAAATCTTATAACACCGCATGTGCATCAATATCACAACGTATCAGAAATCGCACCTCAAGTGCCCAAATATCACAACTTGCCAAGGAACTCAACAATAACAATATTTTCTTTTACAATAAGGAGCCCATGGCTCAACCACAATGTACACATAGTCTCAACAAAACAGCCGGAAGTTAATAACTCAACAGAATAGTATTTCACAACTTAACACTTTACCTCCATGTAAATCACGGCCTTTATAGCTCTATACCAATTCCAACAACATGAACTGAAAAGTAACTCAACAAGGATCACTTCAATTTCAAATTAATTATTTAAGGATAATGATGAATAGAGGATATAACATGTGCTAACAATTCCAATAAATACATAAAGGATGCCTTAGAGTTTAAACCAATATAATTTTCACATATAATCTCGAGTACGTACTCGTAAACTCTCGTACACGGCTTTCCCATTACATAACTAGCACAAATGACTCAATTCCTAAGGGGTAATTCTCCCACAAAAAGTTAGGCAAGATACTTACCTTAACGAAGCTAGGCCGATACTCTAAAATGGCCTTCTCGTGTGAAACAACCTCCACACAACCCAAATCTTGCTAGAATAATTTCATACATAATTAAACCTCATAGGGAACAAGTCCGGATAATAAAACTTTGACTTTTAATTTTATACTAAAAAGTCAACCCGAAAGTAAACCACGGGCCCACACCTCGAAACCCGATAAAAATTCACAAAATCCGAACACCCATTATGATATGAGTCCAATCATACAAAAATTATCAAATTCTGATATTGAATCGTCCTTCAAATCCTCATTTTACATTTTGAAAGATTTTACAAAAACAATTCATTTTCTTCCATTTAATTCATTAATTAAAGATGAAAATAATCATGGAATCATAAAATATAATGAAAACCAACTAGGAAACACTTACCCCAATCCATATGGTGAAAATCACCTTAATAATCGCTAAATCCTGAGGTCCCCAACTCCAAATATGGATAAATGGCTCAAATGTCAAAAATTAGACATTAAATCCACTGCCTGGGCTTCTTTCTTCGCGATCGCGGACATCCCTTCGCGATGCGATGAACAAATTCATCAACAGCGATTTCCAAAGGCTTCCCAGACAGCTTGTAGTATATCTACTATAACCTTTTGTACATAACTCCAAATGCCAAACGGTATGATTTTCTGAAAACTAGACAAAAACGGCTACAACTTTTACTTTTGAATCATCTTCAAATTCCTTATAGATGGCAAGATATAAGCTTCCAAAGTCGGCCCTGTGCAGCAGAAATTCCTCCTACGCGATCGCGAAAAGGCTTACGTGATCACAATTCACAAGGCCCTGAACTACAGTTTGTTCTTTGCGAACACGACCAAGTGTTCGCGATCGCAATGCACACCCCTGTAGCCGAAAACCAGCAACTGAAAATTTCCTAAAATTGACTGAAATCACTCTGAAACTCACCCGAGCCCTTGAGGCACCACGCCAAACATCCACACAAGTCTAGAAACATCATGCGAACTTGGTTGCGCGATCAAATCACCAAATCAGCTCCCGAAACTATGAATCTGACAACAACATGCATGAAATTTGAAGGGAGAACTCAAGAACTTCTATAATTACAACCGAACATCCAAATGCTATCAAACCAACTCCGAAGTACCCCAAAATTTGCAGGCAAGTTCCAAATCATAACGCAGGCCTACTCGATGTTTCAAATCTCACTTAACAACATAAAAATCATGAATCACACCTCAAGTCAAGCTTACTGAACTAATGAACTTTTAAAATTCAAAACTAACGGTGAAAAAACCTAAACATCTCAGAATGATCTCAAATTTTGCACGCAAGTCATAAGTTACAGTACAGACCTATTCCATTTTACGGAACCGAGATCCAACCCCGACATCAATAAAGTCAACTCCCGATAACTTTCCAAAATCTTCCATTTTTCTAACTTTCGCCAATTCATGCCGAAACGACCTACGGACCTCCAAATCAACATCTGGGCACACTCCTAAGACCAAAATCACCATGCGGAGCTAATGGATCCATCAAAACTGCATTATGGAGTCGTCTACACAAAAGTCAAACTCCGATCAACTCTTATCACTTAATCTTCTAAAATAAGAATCCTTCTTCCAAATTGATCCCAATTCATCCGAAAACTGACTCGATCACACACGCAAGTCATAATACATAATATGATGTTGCTCGAGGTCTTAAGCCGCTGAACGAGATGCTAATTCTCAAAATGATCGGTCGGGTCGTTACATTCTCCCTCTCTTAAACAAACGTTCGTCCTCGATCGTGCCAAGAACCATTCTGAGGACATCAAGTCACTGAATGTATTCACCATACATATATTCACGGGTGATCCTACATCACCACAATCGACTTAAGCCCGATTACACTATCCCTACTAAAAACTTATTCCTTCCACCCACACTAATAAACCTTTGAACCCTATTTCTCTCTATCTGATCATTTCCAAAAGACCCGATTTCCATATCAGCACACGGTATCAGTCTCAACCATTTGTAACCACTCGTGCCTACACCCACCAGGTACAACCACACGACGTAACACATCACACGTATGCCCATAACCACATCTCTTATCATAATAGCTTCTCATAATCAATTATAGTACCGGCAATTAGCCTCATGTAAACTAAAACCCCATTCCAGACTTCCACAACCCCAACAACGATGCAAGAAACATGAAGACCTCATAATTATTTACCCGAATCTACAAGTCCCATTTAACGCCACCTAGGCACACACTTCGTAGGCTAAAACCCAATAAACACAATTCAAATATGTCTAATTATGCAAAGAAAATCACATAAAAGAACTATCAAACAAGCCCGACAGACATAACTCCCTATTAGTACTATTCTACAAGTAAATTTAACAAGGGAGAATTAAAACACATAAACTAACCACAAGGACCTCATCCTGATATAACTTCCGTCGCAGCACGTAGTCCGGTTCAAACATATCAAATCATATGAAAATGCGAGGATCCCATCCCCAGCTCCGAATCTTAAGTAGTATACACATCGTGCAATCTGAAATCTTCTACTAATTCAATTTCGCTAAACAAAAAGCTCAACACATATTGAACCCCCATACCGGTAGGGCATCTAAATCACATTTTGTAACCAACCCATCAGAAATCACATCAAAACTTGTCGTAATGGGTAATAAAAAGTCACTTTTAGCCTCATAGCTCTCAAGAGCCACAGGCTACCACCATAGAATCTCTCAACAGGGGTAAGCACATAAGCAGAGTACAAAATCATGAAGCTCACCCATATGTGAAGCATGATAGGAGGACTCACCTCGATAAGTGGAACCAAATCAGGAAAAGGATAATGCTCCTCTATAACAAATACAAACCATACCTGTAACGACACCATATGGTGTAGCGGTCTCAGCCTTACCATAGAAAATATATCAACGGGCCGGACCTCCCCCTCTAGGGCACCCTCTACCCGCCTGATCTCCACCACTAACTGGTTATGCAAGTGGAGTTGTAACTAAAATGGGGCCCGTAGCCTGAGTGCTCTGATAAAATCTGCCTCTCCCAAGTCTGGGACAATCTCTCATGATATGCCTAGTATCACCACACTCATAACAACCCCTCTACGGGCGCAGCTACTTGTATTGAGTCTGTGCCAGATAATTGGAATAACTGATGTAGGAACCCCATGCTGGTGGTATACAAAAAGAACTAACTGGGCACCACGGGTAATCTGAAGTTGTTTCCTTAACCCCACTGATATTGCACTATAGAATTATTAAGGACACGAAACTACCGCAAGTCCCATCATCATCCCATAGAAATTTTAACTCTTAATCAGATACAAGTTTCGGGGAACCTTTCCATACCACATATAGACATCTTATGCTAAAACCGATATAACACATGACGGTGTAATCTGATCATTGGTAATGGACTCCCCCACTTGGCGCAAAGCCATAGGACACAATTCGATGATTCACAATACTAACTTTCAACGCCAGTACGACACCAGTCATAAGACACATCAAGTTATCTATTAAGCGCATATCATCCTTGTGACAGTCAAACTCGCTTCCTTCAGTGCCATGATTTCTAGTATGTACCCTCCACTAAATAGAAAATTACATACGAACCACATAGTCTCTAATATCACCAACTATCCTAAAATATACATCCACCTCATGACCCTACCACAATTGCGACGATTAGGCAACCAATGAAACCTTCTCAAGCTCGTACTTATCAACCAGATGTCAGAACCCGTTGTACCCCATGTGCACAACTGAATGATCTTTCAATACTTCCGCATCCTTGATCTGGATGACACATTGAGACAATGGTTGAGCATACCTGGCTCCCTCGTATCCCCTTTACGGCACCATGAACCATTGGCGCATAACTGATACTAAGTGTTAAATATCATACACGAGTGAATGCAAGGGAACATAAGATATATACTTCAAGCTCAATCAATACCGCACGATAAGGAATGAAAGAAGTGGAAATTTTCCTACAAGTTTTGTAGCCTCACGAAGATAAGTACAGACGTCTCCATACTTATCTGTAAGACTCTACTAAACGTGTTAGTGACTCGTAAAACCTATGAACCTAGAGCTCTGATACCAACTTGTCACGACGCAAAATTCCACCACAGGCATCGTGATGGCATTTAGTCTCTCAGACTAGGTAAGATGATTACAATAATAATTTAAGCCATTTTGTTTTGAAACATAATTTAATACAAGTACCGAAACAAAGCAGAAATAAGCCTACGCGGCAATAGCCATAACAACCTCCCAAGACTGGTAATATCGAGTTATGAACTCTAGCTTAATAAATAGAATGATCTCAAGGATCGAAATATGATAATGTTCAAATAATAGCTGATAGTACAATATAAGGAAAGACTCCAAGGGACTGCGACGACCAAGCAGCTCTACCTTGAATCCTCGCGGCCGATAAGCTAACACTGCCCAAGTCTGATATATCTAATACCTGGCTCTGCACAAAAATATGCAGAAGTGTAGTATGATTACAACACGGTCAGTATCCAGTAAGTATCAAGACTAACCTCGATGGAGTTGTGACGAGGTACAGTCAAGACACTCACTAGTCAAATAACCTATGATGTATAACAGTATACAACTAATAATGGAAGGCAGGAATTAGTAAGTAGCAACAATTTCAACATGTGCATATAGGCAGTAAAGTAATAAGAATATCGGGAAAACATCATTAAAACCAATAAAGAACACAAAGGACAACCAATTAATCAAGATGTCTATCACAAGTTTTTCACAATAAAGTTTCTCTGTGGTATCTCATTTCATAATCACAAATCACGGGTTTCAACAATAATAATGCCCCCAGGCCTTCACAAATCACACATCATTCCCTGACATAGCCTGCCTTGTCTCACCACATGCGCAATAATAAAGTAAATGCCTGGCTTGTCTCGCCGCACATGCAAAATAATGTTCACACCTTGTCTCGCCACATACGCAACCCACATATATAACCTGCCTTGTCATGCCGCATATGCAGATATCAATAATAACAATAACACGGACAACTCACATGGGAACACCCCACCAATCCTCTCAACAATATGACGTGTGTCAAAAATATAACAACACAATATAATGACTTGCACCACATGTGACCACATGCCACAATATTTATTAAAAATAATTTCAATACCACAACCACATATAGCCCTCAGCTCAACAACACTCAGAACAACAACGACAATAATAACAACAATAGGAATGAGACAATTATAGAAATACACCGAGAATAGATACGCTGAACTAAGGCAATTAATGCATCACAGAAGAAAACAAGGGATATTATGACAGGGAACAGAACAACCAAAACACAAGTGAAGAATTAAAAAGTATCAACAAGAGTCACTACCGAGGTACCGCCTCGTAGGCTCAATCATAAAGAAATTCACAATCTTTCCTTATATTACCGCGGGAGCCTTGCATTTAGAGTTTAAAAATTATTTTTCCCGAAACAGCATCCCGCGTTTTAGCCCACCTTATTACACCGCATGACTTCTAGTAGCTCCCCTACTAGCCACGCGTATCAAGCCTACTTTATTTCATCGCATGCGTTTCAACCCCAAACCTTATAACACCGCATGTGTATCAATATCACAACGTATCACAAATTGCACCTCAAGTGCCCAAATATCATAACTTGCCAAGGAAATCAACAATAACAGTATTTTCTTTTACAATAAGGAGCCCATGGCTCAACCACAATGTACACCCCATGGCTCAACCACAATGTACACAAAGTCACAACAAAATAACCGAAAGTGAATCAACAGAATAGTATTTCACAACTTAACACTTTGCCTCAATGTAAATCACAACCTTTATTGGTCAATACAAATTTCAACAACATGAATTGAAAAGTAACTCAGCAAGGAACAACACCTCTTTTAATCATCACTTCAAGTAAAAATAAATTAATGGTTCTCGGTCACTTCAATTTCAAATTAATTATTTAAGGATACTAAATAGTACAAGTATTTCCATGAAATGGAAACTCGACAATAAAAAAATTCGCGTAATGGTTTAAGTGGTAAAAATTCCAAATAAGGAAATAAGAGCAAAACTATGCAAGTAAACAACGTGACATGTAACGACAACTTCCGATAAAGCATGAAATAGCGGACATGATGAATAGAGGATATACAATGTGCTAACAATTCCAATAAATACATAAAGGATGCCTAAGAGTTTAAACCGATAGAATTTCCACATATAAGCCCGAGTACATACTCGTCACCTCGCATACACGGCTTTCACATTACACAATTAGAACAAACGACTCAATTCCTAAGGGGCAGTTCTTCCACACAAAGTTAGGAAAGATACTTACCTTAACGAAGCTAGGTCGATACTCTAAAATGGTCTTCTCGTGTGAAACAATCTCCGAACAACCCAATTCTAGTCAAAATAATTTCATATATACAAAACTCATAGGAAACAATTCCAGTTAATAAAACTTCGACTTTGAATTTTACACTAAAAAGTCAATTCGAAAGTCAACCCCAGGCCCGCACCTCGGAACCCGATACAAATTCACAAAACCCAAACACCCATTCCGATACGAGTCCAACCATACCAAAATTATCAAATTCCAATATCAAATCGCCCTTCAAATCCTCATTTTACATTTTGATAGATTTTACAAACTTTTCCCATTTTCTTCTATTCAATTTATTAATTAAGGATGAAAATAATCAGAGAATCGTGAAATATAATGAAAACCAAGTAGGAAACACTTACCCCAATCCATATGTTGAAAATCACCTCAAAATCGCAAAATCCCGAGGTCCCCAACTCAACATGTTGATAAATGGCTCAAGGTTTCGAAATTGGACATCAAATCTACTGCCCATGCTTCCTTTTTCACGATCGCGGAGATCCCTTCGCGATCGTGATGAACAAATTCCTCAACAACGATTTCTAAACTATTCTCAGGCAGTCTAAAGTTTATCTATCGTAACATTTTGTACAGAACTCCAAATACCAAACGTTTACTTTTCTGAAAACTAGGCATAATGGGCTACAACTTTCATTTTTGGATTATTTCCAAATTTCATATAGATTGCAAGATATAAACTTCTAAAGTCAGCCCTGTACAGCAACAATTCCTCCTACGTGATCGCGATCGTGATTCACAAGGCCCCAAACTATAGTTTTCTCTTCGCGAATGCGACCAAATATTTGCGATCGCGATGCACACCCCTGTAGCCAAAAAACAGAATCTGAAAATGGCCTAAAATGGTCAGAAACCACCCCGAAACTCTTCCGAGCCCTGACGGCTCCACATCAAACATCCACATAAGTCTATAAACATCGTACGAACTTGCTCACGCAATCAAATCACCAAACAACACCCGAAACCATGAATAGGATATCCACACGCATGAAATTTGAAGGCAGAACTCAAGAACTTCTAGAATTGCAAACAAGCATCTGAATGTTATCAAACCAACTCCGAACGACCCCGAATATTTCAGGCAAGTTCCAAATTATAACGTAGTCCTACTCAATGTTTCAAATCCCACTTAACAATATCAAAATCATGAATCACACCTCAACTCAAGCTTAATGAACTAATGAACTTTCAAAATTCAACACTAACGGCGAATAAGCCTAAACACCTCAGAATAATCTCAAATTTTGCACACAAGTCATAAGTGATAGTACGGACCTATTCCAACTTTCGGAACCGGGATCTGACCCCGACATCAATAAAGTCAACTCCCAGTCAAACTTTCCAAAATCTTCCATTTTTTTAACTTTCGCCAATTCATGCCGAAACAACTTACGGACCTCCAAATCAACATGCGGGCACACTCCTAAGACCAAAATAACCATACTGAGCTATTGGAACCATCAAAACTCCCTTCCGGAGTCATCTACACAAAAGTCAAACTCTGTCAACTCTTACCGCTTAAGCTTCTAAAACAAGAATCTTTCTTCCCAATTGATCATGAATCATCCAAAAACCGAACGCCACCACACACGCAAGTCATAGCACATAATATAAAGTTGCTCGAGGCCTTAAGCTGCTGAATGGGATGCTAATTCTCAAAATGACTGGTTGGGTCGTTATAGGTTAGTGTTAACTATTTGTGTTTAAATAATTTAAGGCCATTAAATGAGTTAAAAAATATTTAAAAATGCTATAATTGTAAATGAATATATTATTTTTGGAATAAAGCAAAAAAACTATTATTTATATAAATAATTTTTAATAAGAGTCCTACCATGTAAAATCCCAAGTTCATTCTTTCATTCTTAATTATAATCAGAAGTCTTGGATTCAACTCTTGTAATTGAGAGTCGTTTGATAGGGAATGTCTTATCCCTTATAGTGACCCTATTTGATGCGAATTTATTTTTGTCAGGCTAGTGTATTTCGAATAACTACCAGCTAAACCAAAAATAAAGAATAGACATGCAAAATTCCAAAATATCTTACAATATGAGACAGGAGAAGGTAGACAGTAAAATTCCACCACATACTTAATTCTAACGGTGTATATATATGTCGGTTTGATTCGATTTTTTATTTACCAAATCATACTAATTGTGCTGGTTTACTAAATTTGAAAACTAATGCCAAGTGATCCAAAACTAATCAAAGAACGTGCAAACCACTCAAAATATACTTAAAGACTCGCAATTTAATAATTAGAAATAATTCTCAACTCCACACAAAAAGTCAACAAGGTAAACTCCCGGGTCCACGCGCCCGGAATCTGAAATTTCTCGAAGATAAATACTACTCATAGCGCCACGAACTCAAATATATAATTTACTTCCAATTCCATGTCCAATTTTTGTGGTCAAGCTCAAAAATACCATTTCTAGGTTTTCTTTCAAAATCCCATAATTTCTATAAATTTCTATATTCAAATTCATGTATAATCCATATATTTCTCTCACAACAAGTGGGAATTACTTAACTCATGATAGATGACAAAATGGCTATTCCAAATTGCCCCATTATCGCCTCCCACTGAGTTTAGGGCTCAAAAATGTGATAAATGAGACTAAGTCCCAAAATTCCAACTTTAAAACCAGTTGCAAATATCGCATTTGCGACTGGAGTTTTGCAAATGCGACTTCCGCAAATGCAATACAGGGATCTCAAAAGTAAACCCTGTCATCCCCAGGAAATGTCGCAAATGTGGCACAAACTTCGAAAATATGAAGACAAGCCATATTGCAAAAGCGACAATAAGCTCGTAACTGCGAACTAGCCACAGCCCAGCCTATGTCGCAAATGTGACTCGGGTTTCGCAAATGCGAAGCATGCAAATACGGAGCCCTCATCGCAAAGGTGAACATGACCAGCATACCTAGCCATGGCAATTCCAATTCCCACCTCGCAAAAGCGATGGTTCGTAAATGCGAGCAGGATCTCGCATTTGTGAGACCTGCAGCACAAACTAAGAACCAACAATAACTGAAACAACCTGAAACACTATGAAATGCATCCGAAACTCACCCGATCCCCTGGGGCTCCACACCAAATATCCACACAAGTCTAAAAAATATAAAATTTCTCGCAAGTTCAAAACACCAAAATAACATCCATAACCATGAATCGGATACCAAAACACATGGAAAATTACAATGAACTCAAGAATCGCTAAAATCACAACCAAGTGTCTGATTCCTACCAAACCAACTCGGAATGACACCAAACTTTGCAAATAAATTTTGATCAACTAAATGAACCTATCCAAGGTCTCGAAACATCACTCGAATTTCGATAACACCAATCTCACTCCAAGTCAAACTTAGCAAATTCAAAAACATTCAAAATGCAAACTTCCTACAATAAACGACGAATCGCTCTCGGACCACCTGATACCCAACTCGAACATACACCGAAGTACAAATTCACCTTACAAACCTATAGGAGTCTTCAAATCTTAATTCCTTGATCATTTACTTAAAATTCAAATGTTGGTCAACTATTTCAACTTAAAGCTTCTGAATTGAGAATTATTCTTCCAAATAAACTTTGAACTGCTCGAAAATCAAAACCGACTACACGCGTAAGTCACAATAAATAAAGTGAAGCTGCTCAAGAACTCAAACTAGTGAACGACACACTAAAGCTCAAAACAATCGGTCGGGTCGTTATATTCTCCCCCCAATTAAGCATATGTTTGTCCTCGAACATACCAAGAATCGTTCCAAAGTTTCCAAAATCATTGTATAACTCCTCATGCACCTACTTGTGCCACCACAATCCATATGAGCACAGTAGCTCAACCCGGACTGAAGATCTTTCCTGCTACCTTAGCCCACAAGCCTTAGAACCCAATTCCAACATTTGTAATTTCCTATAAGCTCTGATTCTTTCATACATACACTGTATCAATCTCCACGAGCTGTACCAAAACATACATATACACCCATGTCGTGACCACACAATGTACCGCATCGCTCATATGTCCATAGTAATATCATCCAACCATAATAGCTGCAAATTTCTGAATTTGATACCGATAATACACCTCATGACATATGAAGGCCTTGTTCCAACCCTTGCAACACCGCAAAGATAAAAGAGATATGCGGAATCTCATAACCACCCATCAAATCAATAAATCATGGAGTTCTCTCGTTTGACAAGATCTATTGCCACATTCTGAATTGATTAGCGACATTCTCCCTTCAAACATACATTATACAAATCTGGTTGCACTGATTCCAGGTCCAATAACCTCGTCTCATCCAGTACAAGATGCTCGATGGACAAGCTTTATCAACCACCATCCAAAAATTTCAAACGGCGTGATCCATGCATCCAACAAGCCACAACTCGAAAATGACAAATATGGAAAGGAAACCCAGGTACATAACTATCCAGCATGTGTGATAGATATAATCACCGAAACAAATATGTGAATCTACCCCACATAGGAGATGGAAAACACACAAAATAGTATAAGGAATCATACAAAACATCTCACTGTTGCGGTGTGAAACCCGATCCACACATGATACCGTTGCAGCGTGCAACCCGATCCAAACATCATGCCTGTGGCGGCGTGCCACCCAATCCACACATAACAATAAGCAAAGGGATACCTATCAAGCCTAAATGCTCATACTCATTAGACACACGTATATTAATCACAAGCTTGTCAAGTGCATAAACATAACCCTGGGGAGATGGATAGCATCATGCGCCACAAAGGGCCAAGCATGACTGAGGTGCAATAAACAAATCAACATTTTGAGGGCCATCTCGCTCATATAACACCACATGCCTACACAGGACCACAACACGTGTGTGAATAATCAAGAGGCCTCACAACCCACATTGCATAAAAGAGTAACACATGAAATATATAATGACAAGAATATCATCCACCACGTTTGAAGACTTATCCATAGACAAATGTTGTACTGAATAAACATATTTGATCCGGTGTAGAATATAAATTCACGTTAGGCCCACCAATTGACCTCTAAACTGATTATGAACATCCTAGAATAGTAAATATCATTTCAATATCCACAATGACCCTATTCATGACATATATAATCAATCTTCGAATCCTAAAAAACTTTCACAGTCCACAACCAAAAGGAATAGTGCGTCTCTCAGACATTAACTCTCCAATCTACGACAGTACCAAACTCTCCATACATGATCCCAATCTCTCCCAATTAAATGACTGACATGTCACACCTACACAATCATCCCATGGTAGATACTCCCACAATAGTTCGCACCAATTAACAAAATTTGTACATCCATGGCCACCAACCAAGCTATTTCTGTAGTGCAAAATCAAGAAATCACAAATCAAACATAATGCATGTTTCATAGAACACCATTCTCAGGCGACACTAAAATAACACCAGTATATTAAACATCTGAAATCTCCCTCGCTCCTAAAATCTTGTGACATCCCTGTCAAAACTGAACCGCAACCTTGATCCATTAATCCAAATTCCATACCGCTCACTAGGGGTGTACAAACTGAACCGAAAAACCGCACCAAACCGAAAAGTCAAATCAAACCGATTAAAAAACCTGACTTGGTTTGATTTGATTTGGTTTGGTATTGAGAAACAAAACCCGAACCAATCCGACATATAAATATAGAATTTTTATATATACTTTTAAGATTTTAAATAGAATTTTCTTTAAAAATGTCTAGAAATATTTGGGATTCTCTTGCGAGATATAAATTTTAATAGAATATGAAGATCTCCATATTTATTGACCTTAAATAATGGGTTGTATGATCACTTTCTTATCGTTACTCAAATGCGTCTATCTCTTTGTTCTTCCATATTCATATCATATGTTAAAATCAATTAAATTCTTATATCTTTTTCGAATGTGAAATGATTATTAATATTTATGTATCATATTTATTTTTATGTTTAATTACTAAATTCGGTTAACCTGAAAGTGTATATCAACGAAAATTTATTGGCATGCGACTAAAAAATTAACTATTATGTGTTACTAATAGAATTCTCCCATAAGAATATTTTAATCGATAATATGTTTATCAATTTTTTTATATTTTTACTAAATATATATTTACTTATCAAATATTTAACAAAGTAAGATTGAAATAATATTTAAGTAACAAAAAACCCGAAAAACCTGACAAAACCGAACCAATCCAAAGTGATATAGTTGGTTTGGTTTGGTTTTGATAAAAACCGAACCAACCCGGTCCATGTACACCCCTACCGCTCACTGCACCTATCATGTTATTACGCAGAGTAATATAATCCCGAATCACCAGTACTATAAACACTTCATTGGTTAAAAATCTTTCACTCAGCTCATTTTATAAGAAAAAGCACAACACATAACCAACTTCCTATAACCGCACAAGACACAAATCTCATGTCGTGGGTGAAATCATCAAAATCTTTCGAGACCTATTTGCACATAAACGAACCATTAAATCTGAGTCCTTTAAATCAGCTGAGTCATGCAGACTGCCAAACTCACAAGTAAGACACGAAACACCCATATAGCCTTATCATACCGAATGAACTGATCATTTTCCTTATCGTACTGATCCAAGACACTGCTAAGCTGATCCCTCTTCTTCAGATTTCCTCTTTAATTGGCTTCAAAATAACACCACTCTTCCCAGAACACAATGGATTTCAACCAACACTCATCCCGAGTGATCCCAAATTACAAGACTATATCGTCTCGATACCCATACGCCATTTTATACCCTCTCATGCACTCAATAACACTTCTAACTGACACACCCATTCCAAAGAGACCTTCTGCGAGCACAAAGTTGTTCCTTCCATCTCTCTAATACCGTATCGCGAATCCGGTGATAACATAAAAATACTCCTATTCTCTTTCACAATCTGCTGCAAAACTATATCCTTAGTTACACAAGAAACCTGAAAATCCTTGGGCACCACACTTTAAATCTTGTACCCATTAGAACCATTGTTGAGAGTCGTCCACTCTAAGATAGTCCCGAATATGTAGCTAACAACCAGTGCTCCGTTAGCACAAAAGCACTCCAAAAGACGCAACTGTATGAATCCCTTCCCTTGCACATCCCATTCAAAAAGAAATGTAAAATCTGAATCATCCCACTATCTCCACTTAAATTGATAAGGCAAAATATAGCACACATCCATCATATTCCATGCTCGAATTACTCCTGATGTCCTCTTCCTCAGTCATAACTAATCTACCAATGTACCAAAATCCAAAAACTGCAAAGACAGATGACCACGTGCTCTAATCACCGACGATAGGCTCCCCCACTTGGATTTAAGCTATAATCACATAACCCAAGAACCCACTGTAACTTCTCCTCCTCAGCTACTATGATCTCGCACTGCTACTCAGCCAGATTTCTCACAAGGTCTTATTGCACTAATCATAACACATCCTAAATTATCAGCCCCAAACGCACACTCAACCTCTTGACAGTCGCACCATCTTCTTCAAGTGATCCAAGCCCACATAATAGTATATGCTTCCCATTGGGAATAAGGCAGAACTCTTCACCGGGACTTCATCAAAAATCACGCAACCCCTAACATTCTCGCAGGAGATAGCCCACATGTGTAATCCCCTTATCGACATCCTTAGACAATGTTTCCATGGTTATAACCATTATGAAATTAGTTAACCCTCCCGAGTCCACACTCGTCCACCAGCTGCAGAGTTTGTTCATTTCATTAACATCAATCGAAGGCCCAATAATTTGTTAAAAAGCTCGAAGCTATATTGTATTCCAAAATAATAATCAAGCATTCACATTCCTCCACATTTCAAACAAACTCTTTTCGTCACATCCGAACTTCCTAAGAAAAGAAGTCACCTCAAGGTTCATCTCCGTCGAACCAACAATACTGGAAACACTGATTCAACCCTGAAGTCACGATACACTGTCATCTCCGATAACTGCTTCTTAGGTACCACTTCGCAACGTCGTGACCCCAAAGGCGAACAAATGAAGACCACTATACAGACGAGCCTTAGCATGCTCAAACAAGAACGACAACACAACAACACAGACAAGAATCCAATGAAGTTTGAAAACACCAAATCTCGCCATTTTATCGGTCAAAGCTTGAACATTCGTAGCCTAGTGCCCCTCTTGCGCTGGAACTAAATGCTCAACCACCAATCACGAACCGAATAATCCTCCTCTTGAAGTATTCATTGCCGCAACACATAAGTAAATACCCTACTATTTACACCAACATTGAGCGACCAATAATGCGAGAAAAATAACAACATATCGTGCATAGTCCTGAACCCGTGAACAACACCAACACTTGGTTGAAATGACTGAATACCCCTCCACAAGGCAACTATAGTTGTCCGCCCTCATAACGCAGGGAAAATATCATGCACTATATTTGTAGCATCACCGCAACTTGTTTGTGCCCAACTGATATCGAATGCTCGACATCGCGTACGAATGAGTAGAAAGGAACTGAAGACATAAGCTCAACCGAAATAAAGTCGCACGACAAGGAATCAAGAAAGGAAATTTCTCTGAAAGACTCTACTAGACTTGGTCATGACCCGTAAGACCTAAGTGAACCTAGCGATCTAATACCAAACTGTTACGACCCAATTTCCATCACGGGTTGTGATGGGGCCCAACAATGCCATTAGAAAAGCCAACAGTAAACCTCCAAACTTAATTATCCATTTTTAAACTTTTACAATCAAGAATTACATTAAGTAAATGGAATTAAATTTAGAAACCACGAAAATACGCGTACTTCCTTACCAAGTCACTGAGTATAAATAAAATATGAAGTGAAGTGATAATAATATTAAGTACAACCGTGAACATCCACTTGAAATCCCCCAAACCCTGGTATCAAAAGTGCATGAGCATCTACTAGAATATACAGTACTACTACAACAACTGTCTAGAGTAGAAATTAGAAAGAATGCAATAATGAATGGGACGGGGACTCCATGTGCTATGAATCGTAACATGGAATGCAGCTCACCACAAAGTCTCCTCAGCAACTGCGCCCACGCGCCTGTGTGACCACCAAATGTACCTGTCTCGGTACCTGCACAATCAGTATTGAAGTATAGTATGAGTATGTAAAGCAAGGCGTACCTAGTAAGTATATAGCCTAACCACAAAGAAGTAGTGAAGAGAGGTCGACATTAACACTTACTAATGGTCCAATAATTAAAGTACAATAAAAGTAGACATGTGTGAGGCATAGTAGGTAAAAGCAACGATGCAGATATATGTGCATAACACGATCCTCCACGGAAGAGTAAATACGAAGTGCACGAATACCGGACACTACCTCGACTGGAATACATAATGGTCAAGACTAACTAAAATGTCACATCTCAAGCCAGAAAAACTCATAGGTACACTACCTCCTTATCGAATATTACGCAAGATTCTACCAAGGCAAACAACCCGAACCTATAAGAGTGTTTCTTAGTACTATCGAGCCGAGCAACATGATTCCAAAAGGGTATTTTACATAATCCTGTCTAGGCGAACGATCCGATCCCATAAGAGTGTGTTACATAATCCTGCCGAGGCAAACAGCCCAATCCCATAAGAGTGTGCTACAAAATCCTGCCGAGGCAAACGGTCCGATCCCATAAGAATATGAAACTTTTGATGGGTCACTAGCCCTACTCACGAATATACATGTGAGTTATGAAATTCAAGAAACAACACGGAAGAATTTGTATAAAGGAAGTACGATTTTCACGACTAATCAAGTACCTCGTCAAGTATCTAACATAGAAAGGCTCGATACTCTATGCAAGTCTAGTCTCAGGCTAAAATATAAATTAAGATATTTAAACAGGCAAGGATAACTCAAGTAACACAATTAAATCATGACGTGAGTCTAAGTCTACCCGGACATAATCAGGCATTCTAGCGTACGCACGGACACTCGTCACCTCATATAAGCGTAGCTCCCATAACACGTAGAACATAACAAATATAGCACCTACGGGGTAAATTTCTCCTCACAAGATTAGACAAGAGACTTGCCTCGCTCCTAAATCAGATATTTGGCTCCAACGCCACTTTACCATCTCAAACCAATACCAAGATATCCAAAACTAATAAAGAACGTGCAAACCAATCAAAATATACTCAAAGATTCGCAACTTAATAATTAGAAATAATTTCCAACTCCACACGAAAAGTCAACATGATAACCCCCGGACCCACGCGCCCGGGATCCAAAATTTCTTGAAGATAAATACTACCCATAGTGCCACGAACTCAAATATATAATTTATTTCTAATTCTACGTTCAATTTCGTGGTTAAAGCTCAAAAATACCATTTCTAGATTTTCTTCTAAAATTTCATAATTTTTACCAATTTCATGTTCAAATCCATGTATAATCCATGTATTTAACTCACAACAAGTAAGAATCACTTAAATCATGATAGATGACGAAATGACTCTTTCAAATCACCCCAACATCGCCTCCTACCGTGTCTAGGGGTCAATGAGACTAAGTACTAAAATCCCAATCTTAAAACCAACTGCAAATGTCGTATTTGCAACTTGAGGTTCGCAAATGCGACCTCCACAAATGCGACACAGGGATCGCAAAAGCGAACCCTTTCAACCCTAGAAAGTATTGCAAATGCGACACAAACTTCAAAAATGCAAAGACAGACCATATCCCAAAAGCGACAATAAGCTTGAAAATGCGAAATGGCCATAACCCAGCCAATGTCGCAAATGTGACTCAGATTTTGCAAATGTGAAGCACGCAAATGCGGAGCACTCATTGCAAATGCGAACATGTCAAGAATACCCAGTCATCGCAATTCCGATTCCTACCTCGCAAAAGCAATGGTTAGCAAATGCGAGTAGGATCTCACATTTGCGAGACCTGCAGCACCATTTAAGAACCAACAATAATTGAAAGAACCCAAAATACATTGAAACGTGTCTGAAACACACTCGAGCCACCGGGGCTCCACACCAAATATGCGCACATGTCCATAAATATCATACGAACTCGTTCGCGAGCTCAAAATACTAAAATAACATTCAGAACTACGAATCGCACACAAAACACAAAGAAAATTTTAATGAACTCAAGAATCGCAAAAATCACAACCAAACGTCTGATTCCTACCAAACTGCATAGACAAGTTTCGTATAGCTAAATGAAATTATCTAAGGTCTCGGAACAGAACCCGAAGTCCGGCAACACCAAACTCAACTCCAAGTCAAACTTAACAAGTTTAAAAACCTTCAAAATGCAAACTTCATACAATAAGAGATGAATCTCTCCTTAACCACCCGATACCCAGCTCGAACATAAGCCCAAGTCCGAAATTACCTTACAAAGTTATAGGAACCTTCAAATCATAAAATCTTACTTTCAAATTTCTAGATCCAAATTCCCGATTTACACCTCAAAAATACATAATCTAGTCGGGTTATTCGATGATAATTCAATATTATGGAGTAAAAATGATCACAAGTAACTTACCTCAAGCTTTCCCGTGAATTCTCGCTCAAATATCGCCCAATTCGTACTTGAAACATCCAAAAAATGAGAAAAACTCTCATAACCTTCGTTTATATTCTGCCCGAGTATTTTTCGCATCCGCGGTCTCGCAGATGCGAGGGACTTCACGCTTCTACAGTCTGAGGCGCTTCTTCGGACAGCAGTTCGCTTTTGCGGACTCTCTTCTGCAAAGAAGTTGTCCGCTTCTACGATTAAGCTTGGCCTTTCCCTTTTATGCTTCTGCGATCGCGAAGCCGCAGGTGCGACTTCGCTTCTGCGGTAAGGAGTGCGCATCTGCGGTCACTGCCCTTCTAGTCTAGGCCGCATCTGCTACCATTTTGTCGCTTTTGCGGTTGCGCACCTGCGACCATTTACATCGTAGGTGCGATTGCACCAGAACTGGAAAAATTCCAGAATTGCTCCAAGTCCAAATATGATCCGTTTAACCATCCGAAACTCACCTGAGGCCCCCGGGACCTCAACCAAATACCCCAACAAGTCCTAAAACATCATACAAACTTAGTCGAAACTTCAAATCACATCAAACAATGCTAGAACCACGAATCATGCCCTCAATTCAAGTTTAATGAAACTAAGAACTTTTAACTTCTACATTCGATGCCGAAATCTATCAAATCAAGTCCGATTAACCTCAAATTTTGTACACAAGTCATAAATAACATGACGGACCTATTCCAATTTCCATAATCTGATTCCGATCCCGATATCAAAAAGTTAACTCCCCGGTCAAACTTTTAAACTTAATTTTTTATTTTAGCCATCTCAAGCTTAATTTAATTACGGGCTTCCAAATAATTTTTCGGACACACTCCTAAGTTTAAAATCGCCATACGGAGCTATTGAAATCATTAAAATTCTATTCCGGGGTCATTTACACATAGTCAACATCCGGCCAACTATTTCAACTTAAACTTTAAACCTTGAAACTAAGTGTTCCAATTCATTCCAAAACCTTAACGGACCCAACAAATTAAGCAGTAAATTGGGGAAACGGGGTTGTAATACTCAAAACGATTGGCCGGGCCGTTACAAACTAGTAGAATATACAAAACTCCAACTATTGTCTGAAATAAAGTAGACAGAAAATAGATACAAACGAGAGACTCTAGGTGCTACAAAACGGCTCCGGAAGCTGCTCACCACTAGGTCTCGGGGTAATGGGGGTGCGCGCTGGTATGACTTCCAGATGCACCTGCCTTAAATCCTGCACGGTTAGTGCAGAAGTATAGCGTGAGTGCATAAACAACATGTACCCAGTAAGTATCTAGTCTAACCTCGAAGAAGTAGTGACGAGGGGTCGACATCGACACTTACTATGGGCTAACCATAAAAATACAGGAATTCTAAATAAACATGGGTTATGTAATTAATAATAATGACTCAATAACAAGCAGTGAATAAATAATTCTTTCACTAATAGGAAAGCCCAAGTCAATTTATTTCATTAAATAATTATAACCTCAAGCATAAGATAATACCCAACATAATTAAGCTCCGAGTATTATCACGCACGATTATGTCGAGGTCGTACGGCTCGATCCAGAATAATGTGTACACTATCGAGGGTCGAGCGGCACGAACCATAGATGCATTTATTCTACTGTCGAGGTGTTCGGCCCCCTCCACAAGAAGAGAGGATACTTTATAAACATCCGATTTAAAAGATATTACAAAGCTAACACACAAGGAAGCGCAATTCCCATTAACGGTCAAGTAACCCGTCGAAACTCAAGTGAGTGGAAGTCGGTCCTTTACAATTTCTCTGTCAAGTCCCAATATAATTTAGGCACTTTAATTAACGAATAGGGTGCGAACATCACAAGTATTTCATGATTTGGGTCCTAAACTACCCGGATATAAGCATAATTAGTAGCTACGCACGGACTCTTGTCACCTCGTACATACGTAGCCCCCACAATTAGATACAAATAGTAATATAAATCACCTATGGGGTAAATTCCCTTTTAAAAGGTTAGGCAAGAGACTTACCTTGTCTTAAATCTTACTTTCTGGCCTCAAATTCACTCTAAAGCCTCAACTCGGTACCGAACAATCTGAAACTAGTCAAATGTTGTATAAACTAATCAATACATGTTCAAAAGTTTATAATCTAACTATTAGAGTGATTACCCAACCCCAATTGGAAGATTTCTAAAATTCACCCTGGGGCCCACATGCCCGGGTTCCGGAAATTTTCAAAGATAATTGTTACCCATAACCTCACGAACTCAAATATATAATTTTTACCCAATTCCATAATTCTTTCCGTGGATAAAACTCATTTTTATCAAAACCTAGGTTTTTCATCTAAACTCAAAATTCTCACCATTTTACAGGTTAAAATCTACCCATAATCTATATATTTAACTTATATTGGGTAGGAATTACTTACCTTCAAACTGCTAGGTAAAAATTCCTCTTCAAAACGCTCTATAATCTACCAACAAGTGAGAGAAATGAAGAAATGAGCCTAAGTCTCGACTTAAATGCAACCCTTCTGCCCAGCGGTTTTTCCGCACCTACGGAAGGATCTCCGCTTCTGCGGGACTGCTTCTACGGTCAACTGTCCGCATCTGCGGAACACGCTCGACCCATGACCCATCGCACCTGCAGCCAAGTCCTGCATCTGCGAGCCCGCTTCTGCAGCTCGCCTCGCGCACCTGTGACCATGGCCAGGCTGCCTCCTTCCGCATCTACGGACCCCTTCATCGTAGAAGTGAATTCGTTTCTGCGGAAATGCTTTGCTTCTTGGGAGCTCGCTGACCCCTCCCCTTTCCTCTTTTGTGGCCATTTCACCGCGTGTCCTCTTTTGTGGCCATTCCACCGCGTGTGTGAATACACCAGATGACAGGCACCAGCAGCTCTTCTACAAATTCAAACTTGATCTGCGCATCATTCGAATAGCGCCCGAGGCCCCTGGGGCCTCGCCCAGGCATACCAACAAGTTTGTAACCATAAAACGGACTCGCTCGCACCCTCAGAACGTGAAAAATAACATTAAAACTAAGAATCGCAACCCAAAACCAATAGAATCAACTTATGAACTTCACATGCTTCCAACTTACTCCGAATGCACCGATTCATACTTTAACTACTCGGAATGACACCAAATTTTGCGTGCAAGTCTCAAATCATCATAAGGAACTATTTTCGGGCTCGTAATCCCAAACGGGCCTCTCTAACTCCAAAACCTACTCCAACCCAAATTTAAAGAACTTTAAAACCTTCAATGCACCAACTTTCAACTTTATGTGCCGAAACGCTCCCGGGTCATCCAAAACCTGATCCAAACATACGCCCAAGTCCAAAATTATCGTAAGAACTTATTGGGACTATCAAATCCCGGTTTCGAGGTCGTTTACTAGAAATGTTGACCCAACTCAAACTTAACCCTTTTAAAGCCAATATTAAGGAACCAAGTGTTCCGATTTCAACCCGAACCCTTTCAAACCTGAACTAACCATCCCCGAAAGTCACAAAATAGGAAAAGAATATATGGGGAGTCTTATTTAGGGGAACGGGGATCTAGAAAGCAAAACGACCGGTCGGGTCGTTACATTCTCCACCTCTTAAATAAATGTTCGCCCTCGAACGAGTCTAGAATCATACCTGGAGTGCCGAATAAGTGTGGATATCTGCTCCGCATGTCCTCTTCGGTTTCCTAAGTTGCATCCTTGACTGGTTGACCCTTCCACTGAACTTTTACCGCATAAATATTCTTGGACTTCAACTGGAAAACCTGTTTGTCAACAATGGCAACCGGCTCCTTCTCATAACCTAGGCTCTCATCTAGATGAACCGTGCTGAAGTCTAACACATGCGACCGGTCACAATGATACTTTCGGAGCATAGACACATGGAAGACCGGATGAACTCTCGATAGACTGGAAGGCAAAGAAAGCTCATAAGCAACCTCCCCAACTCGTCTCAACACCTTAATTGGACCTATAAACCTTGGGCTCAACTTGCCCTTCTTCCTGAACCTCATGATTCCCTTCATCGACAAGAGTTTCAAGAGAACCTTCTCGCCTTTAATAAATGACAAATCATGCGAATTCCGATCTGCGTAACTCTTCTGTCTGGACTGTGCTGTGCGGAGTCTCTCTTGAATCAACTTTACCTTTTCCAAGGCATCCTTCACCAAATCAGTACCATATAACTTAGCCTTCTCGGTCTCAAACCATCCGATAGGCGAACGACATTGCCGACCATATAAAGCCTCAAATGAAGCCATGTCGATGCTGGAGTGATAATTATTGTTGTAAGTAAACTCGGCCAAAGGCAAGAATCGATTCAATCGAAGTCAATCACACCATCCGCTCTGACTGCCCATCGGTATGCGGAGGAAAGGTTGTGTTGAGCTCTACTCGGGTCCCTAACTCACTCTATGCTGCTCTCCAGAATTGCGAAATAAACTGAGGGCCTCTATCTAATATGATGGAAATAGGCACACCATGTAACCGAACAATCTCCTGAATGTAAATTTGAGACAATCTCACTAAAGAATACGTGGTCACAACCGGAATGGAATGTGCTAACTTGCTCAACCAGTCGATAATGACCTAAACTGCATCAAACTTCCGCAAGGTTCGTGGCAACCCAACTACAAAATCCATAGTAATGCTCTCCCATATCCACTCAGGTATAACCATCTGCTGGAGTAGGCTAGCTGGCCTCTGATCCCTATACTTGACCTGCTGGCAATTAAGGCACCTCGCTACATACTCAACTATGTCCTTCTTCATCCGCCGCCACCAATAATGCTACCTCAGGTCGCGATACATCTTCGTAGCACCTGGATGAATAGAATACCGAAAACTGTGTGCCTCCTCTAGAATCTTTTCCCTCAATCCATTAACATTAGGGACACATAGATGACCCTGGATTCGCAGAACACCATCCTCACTGATAGTAAACTCTTTGGCACCACTCTGTAGTACCGTCTCTCAGAAAACCAATAAGTGCGGATCGTCGTACTGGCGAGACTTGATCTGCTCGAATAGTGAAGACTGGGTGACGATGCATGAAAGAACTCGTCTGGGCTCTGCAATATCAAACCTCACAAGTCTGTTAGCCAAGGATTAAATGTCCAAAGCTAGTGGCCTCTCCTTTGCTGAAATGAATGCTAAACTACCCATACTCTCCGCCTTTCTGCTCAAGGCATCTGCAACTACATTCGCCTTGCCCGAAAGATAAAGGATGGTAATATCATAATCCTTTAGTAACTCAAGCCACTTGCGCTGCCTCAAATTAAGATCCCTCTTCTTTAATAAGTATTGCAAGTTGCGATGATCGGTGTAAACCTCACAGGACACCCCATAAAGATAATGCCTCCAGATTTTAAGAGCATGAACAATCGCGGCTAACTCTAAATCATGTACAGGGTAATTTTTCTCATAGGGCTTCAGCTGACGTGAAACATATGCAATAACTCGCCCATCCTGCATCAATACACAACCCCAAACCAACGCGTGAAGAGCTGCAATATATAGTATACATCCCTAAACCGGAAGGCAATACTAATATCGGTGCTGAAGTCAATGCGGTCTTGAGCTTCTGAAAGCTCGCCTCGCAATCATCGAACCATCGAAATGGAGCACCCTTCTAGGTCAACCTAGTCAAAGGTGCTGCAATAGATGAGAAGCCCTCCACAAACTGGCAATAGTAGCTTGATAACCCCAAGAAGCTCCTGATCTCAGTCGCCGTAGTAGAACGAGACCAACTCTGAACTGCCTCGATCTTCTTGGGATCTACCTTAATACCCTCGCCTGATACAACATGCCTCAAGAAGGCCATAGAATCTAACAAGAACTCACAGTTGGAGAACTTAGCATATAGCTTCTATTCCCGCAAGGTCTGAAGCACCACTCTCAAATGCTGCTCGTGCTCCTCTATTCTACACGAGTAGATCAGAATGTTATCAATGAAGACAGTGACAAACGAATCAATATATGGCCCAAATATCCGATTCATCAAATCTATAAATGCCACCGAAGTGTTAGTCAAATCGAAAGACATCACTAGAAACTCATAATGGCCATATCAAGTCCGGAAGGCCGTCTTCGGAACATCCGAATCGCGAATCTTCAACTTATGGTACCCCGATCTCAAGTCAATCTTAGAGAACACCCTGGCACCCTGCAAATGGTTAAATAAACCATCAATACTCGGAAACGGGTACTTGTTCTTAATGGTAACTTTGTTCAACTGGCGGTAATCAATGCACATTTGCATAGTCCCGTCTTTCTTCTTCACAAATAACACTGGTGCACCCCAAGGCGACACACTTGGTCTGACAAACCCCTTTGCTAGCAACTCCTCAAGATGTTCTTTCAACTCCTTCAACTCTTTCAAAGTTATGCGGTACGGTAGGATAGAGATAGGCTGAGTACCTGGAGCTAAATGGATACAGAAATCGATATCACGATCTGGTGGCATGCCTGGAAGATCAGAGGGAAACACATCGGAGAACTCCCGGACCACGGGCACTGAATCAATTGTAGTAGTCTCTGTAGTAGTATCTCAAACATAAGCTAGATAAGCCAAAAAACCCTTCTCGACCATGTGTTGAGCCTTCAGAAAAGAGATAACCCGGCTAGATGCACTGATGGACGAACCCTTCCACTCCAATCTAGGCAACTCTGGCATCGCCAAGGTAACCATATTGGAATGGAAATCAAGGATGGTGTGATATGGAGACAACTAGTCCATCCCCAGGATGACCTCAAAGTCTATTATATCAAGCAATAGAAGATCCGCTCTAGTCTCACAACCGCAGAAAGTTACGATATAGGACCGATAGACCCGATCCACAATAACAGAATTACCTATTAGAGTGGACACATACACAGGAGTACCCAAGGACTCATGAGGAACACCCAAGAAATAAGCAAACATATGAATATGTAGACCCTGGATCAAATAGTACCGAAGCATCCCTATCACAGACAGAAATAATACTTGTGATCACGGTATCTGAGGCCAATGCATCTGGTCTAACTGGAAAGGCATAGAATCTGGCTAGAGCGCCACCTACTGGCCCCTAACTCTAGGACGGACCCTACCCACCTACCCTCCGCCTTTGGACGACCGGACGGTTGGTGTGGCAGTTGGTGCTATAATCATAGGCTGCTGACCCCGCTGCACTGCCTTGTCCCGAAGCTTGGGGCAGAACCTCCGCACATGACTAAGATCCCCGCACTCGAAACAACCTCTCGGTGCGGTGGACTGCAGACCTAAAGTCTGACCCTGATGGTCTGAATACCCACTGGAGGAACACTGAATAGCTGGTGGGTAGTAGGAACTCTCTGGCATAGCGCTAAATTAGGGCTGCACCGGAGCACCCCCGAGGAGGCGGCGATGTTGGATACATGGGCCTACTAGACTAACCCCTTACAAACTGACCTCTTCTCCCAGCCGGAGCACCTCTGAACTCTCCAGAATATCGAAATTGCTTATCCCTTGTCTTCTGCTCTCGGCTACGCTGACGTACACCCTCGATCCTCCGAGCTATCTCTACAACTAGCTATTACGAAATACCCATCTCAACCTCTCAGGACATAGTGTCCTAAATAACAGAGTGCAAACCTACAACAAACCTCTACACTCTCTCATCATCGGTAGGAAGTATCATAAGTGCATGGCGATACAACTCAGAGAATCTCGCCTCATAGTCGGTCACCGACATCTGGCCCTGCTGGAGCTACTCGAACTAAAACTGCAACTCTTCCCTCTGAGAGGGTGGAATATATCTGTCCAGGAAGAGACGTGTGAACTGGTCCCAAGTCATGGGAGGAGAACCTGCTGGTCTACCGAGAAGATAAGACTGCCACCATCTACGGGCCCTGTCCTCCAGCGGAAAGGTGGTAAAGTCCACCCCGTGGGACTCCAATATCCTCATGTTGTGCAGTCTGTCCCAGCACCGATCAATAAAGTCCTGGGGGACCTCATGTCGCTCACCTCCAAAAACAGGAAGATGTAGCCTGGTCCATCTGTCCAATAGCTTCTATGGCTCACCGGCCGCAACTCGTCTGGGCTCAGGTATAGCTACTGTAACTGGCTGGACTCCGCCTACGGGTAGTGTGCTCGAGTTTTGATATACTGCAGATGCATGCCCTGGAGCCTGAGCGGTAGGGGTCTGTGCTCCCCCTCACGCTTGAGATATGGCTGGGTCTGCTGGAAATAACCTAGCCTGAGTCATAGAATCCACGAACCGCAGCATACGGCCCATGACCTCCTGGAATCCCTGTGCGGACATGAAATCCACTGAGGCTGGCTGTGCTGCAGCCACCTTGCCCTGCTCCTCAATAATAGGATCCTCTACTGGATCCATTAGTGGCACAATTGGGGTAACTCTTGGACGTCCTCATCCTCTACCACGAGCAGGAGCCCTCCCTCGGCCTCTAGCAATAGGGGGAGCAGCCCCTCCATGATCGGGTACATATGTCGTGTGCGTTTACACCGTCTGTGAGAGAATAAGAGAAAGATACTTAGCACCACATCAACTGCATGATAGGAGATGAAGAAAGAGTAGTTTTCTAATACCATATAGCCTCTCGAAGATAAGTACGGACATCTCCGCACCGATCCGCAAGACTCTATTAGGTCTGCTCATAACTTTTGAGATCTACGTGAACCTAGTACTCTGATATCATATTGTCACGACCCAATTTCTCTTATAGGCCGTGATGGCGCTCAATGTCGCCTCTAGGCAAGCCAATGGTAAATTGACCATGTGATTGCTCTTTTAATAAGTTTCCAAGTATTTAAATTTCATTTATTAATAAATTAAGGAGTGGAAAATTTTTAAATAAAATAAAACGAAGACAATTGAGTGGACAATTATAGTGACAAAATACTCCAAAACCATAAAGTCTGCTAGTATATGTGCCAAGACCTGGTGTCACAAGTGTATAAGTAACTAGTAGAATATACAAAACTCTAACTACTGTCTGAAATAAAGTAGTCAGAAAATAGATACAAAAGAGAGACTCTAGGTGCTGCAAAACGGCTCCGGAAACAGCTCACCACTAGGCCTCGGGGTAACGGGGGTGCGCGCCGGTATGACTGCAAGATGCACCTGCCTCAGATCCTGCACCGATAGTGCAGAAGTGTAGCGTGAGTACATAAATAACATATACCTAATAAGTATCTAGTCTAACCTCGAAGAAGTAGTGACAAGGGGTCGACATCGACACTTACTATGGGCTAACCATAAAAATATAGGAATTCTAATTAAGCATGGGTTATGTAATTAATAATAATAACTCAATAACAAGCAGTGAATATAATCCTTTCACTAATAGTAAAGTCCAAGTCAATTTCTGTCATTAAATAATTATAACCTCTCAAGCCATAAAATAATATAAAATATAATTAAGCTCCGAGTATTATCATGCACGTTTATGCCGAGGTTGTATGGCTCGATCCAGAATAATATGTACACTGCCAAGGGTCGAGCGGCACGAACCATAGATGTATCTATCCTACTGCAGAGGCGTTCCTCCTGCTCCACAAGAAGAGAGGATACTTTATAAACATCCGATTTAAAAGCTATTACAAGTCTAACACACAAGGAAGCACAATTTCCATTAACGGTCAAGTAACCCCTCGAAACTCAAGTGAGTGGTAGTCGGTCCTTTACAATTTCTCTATCAAGTCCCAATATAATTTAGGCACTTTAATTAACAAATAGGGTACAAACATCATAAGTATTTCATGATTTGGGTCCTAAACTACCCGGATATAAGCATAATTAGTAGCTACGCACGGACTCTCGTCACCTCGTGCGTACGTAGCCCCCACAATAAGATGCAAATAGTAATTTAAATCACCTATGGGGTAAATTCCCTCTTAAAAGGTTAGGCAAGAGACTTACCTTGTCTCAAAGCTCGCTTTCCGGCTTCAAATTCACTCTAAAGCCTCAACTCGGTGCCGAACAATCTGAAACTAGTCAAATGTTATATAAACTTGATCTGTGCATCGTCCGTATAGAACCCGAGGCCCCCGGGGCCTCTCCCAAGCATACCAACAAGTTTGTATCCATAAAACGGACTCGTTCGCACCCTCAGAATGCGAAAAACAACATTAAAACGAAGAATCGCAACCCAAAACCAATAGAATCACTTATAAACTTCAAATTCTTCCAACTTACTTTGAACGCGCCGATTCATACTTAAATTACTCAGAATAACACCAAATTTTGCGTGCAAGTCTCAAATCACCATACGAAACTATTTCCGGGCTCGGAATCCCAAACGAACCTCGATAACTCCAAAACCTACTCCAACCCAAATTTAAAGAACTTTAAAACCTTCAATGCGCCAGCTTTCAACTTTATGCGCCGAAACGCTCCAGGGTCATCCAAAACTCGATCCGAACATACGCCCAAGTCCAAAATTATCATACGAACCTATTGGGACTTCCAAATCCCGATTTTGAGGTCGTTTACTAGAAATGTTGACCCATGTCAAACTTTACCCTTCTAAAGCCAATACTAAGGAACTAAGTGTAGTTCCGATTTCAACCTGAACCCTTCCAAACTCGAACTAACCATCTCCGCAAGTAACAAAATAGAAAAAGCACATACGTAAAGTCTTATTTAGGGAAACGGGGATCTAGAAAGCAAAACGACCGGTCGGGACGTTACATAATGATCCTATTTATTAGATTTTTCTATAAAATTTTAAATAAGAAAAGATTTAATAAGTATATTAAGTTTAGTTGTTTTAAAACTCTATATTAGGAAAAAACTTAAATGTCAATTTTGTCCAATGTGAAATTCATTTTTAAAGGGTAAAAAAAAAAAAAAATATTTCGCTAATGGGTTTCGTGCTTTTACTATAACTAATTTCAGAGTACGCGCATTGCACGTGTACCCGACCTATATCAATGAACACTAAATTCTATTATTGCATAAGTAGATTAAATGTGTTTAGGGTGTAAAATAAAAACAATCTAAAAATAGTGAATATCGCCCAGACCTAACTTAATAAAAAAACTGTCATATAAAATCCGTGAATGCCTTATTATAAATTAATCATAGCATAACAGAAATGCATTTTGAGAATTATAACATTGATATTAGACATATTTTCATATATTAAGATATTATTTATTCATTGGTTTTACCGTTGTTTAATTGTATTTTATATTGTATATGTCCAGCTTAGCTTGATTATTGAGTTTATATTAATCGGGTGTTCATGTCATTGTTAGGAGCAATTAAAAATGATTTTTGAGACAGTTGAAGAAAAAATGGAAAAGGAAAAAGATTCCTAAGAGTTTAGTCAATTAGGTGGAAAACATAACGTCACCTATGATCCTAGTGTTGGCAATGGAAGTGTGGAAGGCATCAAGCTTGGATAATATGGACAAAGAATCGTGAAGGATTAACGTTGATGACAAAAAAGCAGCGAATTGAAATGAGATGAATGTAAAAGTTTGGCAGAAAACGTACTGGATCCAGCGCCAGCGCAAGCGCAAGGCGCTGGTCTGCACCCTGCATAGCGGGATTCTCCTATTTTGTCCGGGACAGTGTTATTTCAGTCATACACGACTCCAACTCGTATAAAAGGGGTTTTAAATCTAATCTGGAGGGAGCTAACATACTTTGAAGGAGAATTCACATGGAGGAACACACACCACGCTTGGAGGAGGGTTCTAACTAGTTTTTCTTCTATTCCCTTCCATTAATCTCATAGTTTATTAGTTCTAGAGTTTTGGGTGCTACATGAACGTTGTAGTTTGAAGCTTAAATTGTTCTTATTATTTTATCATATTGGTTTATTTATTCAATCTTGCGCTTAATTATTTGATTGTTTTATCACCAATTAAATATTATTTACGAATCTAGGATTGAACTCGGGAGAAGGAATTTTAGATTGTATATAAGATTGAGTAGAGCGAGATCTTGAACTCAAGTATCGGGAACGGATTTGCGGTTAGGATAGGGATATACCTAATCGCCTTGCTTGGTTACTATACGGAAAATATTAATGTCTTCTTGTTAATCCTAATTCCATTAGAATATAGGCGTTAGGTTAGCTTGAATAGGCGAGTAGTAATTCGGAAGAAGGCTACAAGCAATATTAACCATTTCAACCAATAAACCAGATAAATTAATTAGGTGATTTAAGTGAAAAACTCAACGAGATTGTTAGCTAACCCATAGCTCTGAATATTTTCTCCCATTGAATTCATCTCTAAGTTTGCAGACTTATTTTCTTTAATTTCATAGTTTACTATTCTACATTAGTTTTAGTTAAATATTCACACTTTAGGATTCACTTGAATATATTAATTGTCTTAATTTAATTTAGTTGATAGTTAATCACAAGTCCATGTGGGTATGATATTTGCACTTACAATCTTATATTACTTGTCAACCATGTATACTTGCGTGTGCGTTTGGGAGCAACAAGTTTTTGGTGCCGTTGCTGGGGACTTAAAAATTAACTATTCTACTAGATTAGATTTGTACTTTTTATCTATTTAAGTTTTTAATTTTAGTTTAGTGTAGTTAGTATTATATTTGTTTTTTACATGGCATATTTGAACGAAAAGTGATGGGATAGTAAGTTTTTTTTATTTTTGTGATCCTTGTCCATAATGTAAAGAACTCCACTTTTGAAAATATTGTAAAAATATTCCCAGGACCGAGTTGGGTACACGATCTGAATCCTGTACTATTTGTGGTGGTAATTGGAATAATTATCCTAAGTGTTGTTATCCTACTCCAATCCCTTCTTATGTTGATTCTAATAATTCTTGTGAGTTTGACAGGAGTAACGAATTGGATAATGTGGAACACAATGTTCGCATTCTTGATATGCACAAGAAATTATTAGACGAATATGGAGGTTTCCGTGAGAAAATTATAAATGGGATACAACACTTTATAGAAGGAAGAGCTGAACTGGGACAAGAGATCGACCAATTTAGCAAATCTATTCGCGACTTGGAGGCTCAATTGAGTGCAAAGGTTGATGCGTGTAACGCCCAATAATTTAGTGATGAGTTGTGTGAAGTTGAAAAAAATCTTCTAGGCCAAATTGAGGATCTAAAACGAGAATACCAATCATTAGACTATGCTTTTGTTGATGATGCTGAGGTTGAGGAAGTATATATTATTGAGGATGTCAAAAATAATACAGTTTTGGAGTTGGGGCATGTTGGTCCTCATTCTAATCATTTTTCTACATTATGTTTGGATGGATACATGGAGATTGAGCCTTTGGAGAGATGAATAGATGAAGAACAAGACCCTTACATCCTGAAATTTGCCATACCAAGGAGACAAAATGACATCCCTCACTTAAAGGCTAAGAAGCGCAAGATGCGACATCTATTGCTTGCTTCTTTTGTATTCACACCACCGCCCCAGGAACGTGATAGAAAAATTGATACAAAATTGGGGGCGCAATTCATATCCTCAAAGTGAAAGGAAAAGTGGTGAAGTGATGGCGTCGTGCCGCGACGTTAAATCAAGCGCTTGTTGGGAGACAACCCAATTTTATTTTTTTCTTTTTATTTTTTTATATTTTATTTTAATTGTGTTATCTTTGTAGTATTGTTTTTGTATTTTGAAGGAGTAGGAGCATGGAGTCAAAGCCAATAGGCATGTGCAAAAGCGAGCAGGTGGTTGAAACTAAGTGTGAGGTACCCACACAAGGGATCATACTTGGGAGAAGTCTGAGTATCCCGTGAGTTGCTAATGCTTCGGCCTTTGGCCTACCAGGGAGTCTCTTTTGCCCTCTTATTATTTATAGTGTGCATTGAGCACATTGTACAATTTTAAGTGTGGGGTGAGGAGATTGTCTGGGTGTTTTTCTGTGCTATCTTAGCTCAGTTGTAGAAAAACAAAATAGAAAAAAATAGAAGATAATATATATATATATATATATATAAAATAAAAACAGAGATCAAAAAAATACTAATGAAATAAAAATTAAAAGAGAAACCCCACACACAACGGCGCCAAAAACTTGTTGCTCTCAAACGCACACGCAAGTATAAGTGGTCGACAAGTAATATAGAATTATAAGTCCAGATATCGTACCCACGGGGACTTGTGATTAACTATCAACTAAATTAAACCGAAGAATTAATCTATTCAAGCAAATCCTAATGTATGAATATTTAACTAAAACTAATCTAGAGTAACAAATTAAGAGATTAAAGAAAACAACGACAAACTTAAAGACGAATTCAATGTGAGTGAATATTTTAGAGCTATGGGTTAGCTAACAATCCCGTTGAGTTTTTCACTTAAATCGTCTAATTAATTTATCTGGTTTATTGGTTGACAGTGTTAATATTACTCGTAGCCTTCTCCCAAAGTACTACTCGCCTATTCAAGCTAATCTAACGCCTATATTCCTATGGAATTAGAATTAACAAGAACGCATTAATAATTCCTGTATAGAAACCAAGCAAGG